>JARGYV010085579.1:3360-17043 GCA_029532675.1 Ornithodoros moubata
AGCTGGAACCGGCTATTCCAAAGCGCTAAAGGAAAAAAAAAAAAAAAAAAAAAAACTAGGGGAAAGCACACAGCACACAGGCAGGCACATTCCTATGACTGCGTCAGCTTGCGTTGACGCAGTCTATACTTCAATCTTGTGGCGCCATGCTGGATTCTAAGGCGGTACTTCCGATGTCCTTTACTAAAGTATCGAGCGATACTGTATAGAGTGCAGACAGAAGGCACAAAGTAAGTACACCCGTGAGTGCCATGTTCACAAGTTCCCTTTTTCACTTCCCTGCTGCACACGCCAACTTCGAGTGGCGCCACCGTTCGGATACTTGGTTACACAATGCGCTTTTGCATACGAACTTCATTACATGAAATACAGAGGGCCGATAGCGCTTGAGAATGGTGTATGATTTTGTGGTGTCGCTGCAGCGTGCGATAAACGTCATCGTCAATGAAAACCGTATTCTAAAACGGGACGGTGCAGAATGCTTGCCTAACATTTTGGCCGCGAGCATGGGATGGTGACGTTGTAAGTCCAAGCTTTTTATACTGACGATGGCGTTAATCGCGACAACAAAAGTAACAGGCATTTTAAAGACGCTGGCTGACATGGAGCACTTCACCATGCCAGACAAGATAGCTTATTCCACTGCAATCTGCTCGAGCATCGGGCGCACAATTTCAACAAGTTGTAAAGAAACCCGCATGGATCTCAACTCCCGTTTGTTTTTTACTTTCCTCAGCATACAAAGAAGTCATAAATCACGTATGACAATCGAAGCCAGTGTCTCTTATCTTGCATTCCTTCCTTCTTTCTCTCTCGTTTTTTTTTTTTTTTTCCTTTTTCTTTTCTCTCGTACTCTTTTAAACGCACCTCCCCGCGCGAGCGATTATTTGGGCGTCAGATCGATAACAGTAAAGCCATACAACATAGCGGCGAATTTCCATAAACAGACGACATGGAGCATTGCTCCACCTGCGCACAGATGTCCTGACGCGCAACGCTCACTCACCTTAGTGCGACGTCATTTAGAGATGTACGATGATTCTACACACAACAAACAACGTCGCGGTATCGATTCTGTTCGTTATTCTGATTACAGCTTGTTTAGAACCAGGACGAAACGAAGCAAACGACACCGAGGAACGGTGCGCACGACTGCTTTTTAACGTGGATGTGTCGCTGGAGCTTGAAAGGTCGCCGCTATGTCAGCAAACTGGATGGGGCCGGCTTTATCGCACCCGCGTTTCGTACCAAATGGGATCGATTTCAGCAACTTCGCCCGCGGCTGGTATGAGGATGTCCTGCTATTAGATCCAATTTCGACATGCAATGACATCTACCGTCACTTCTGCTCCACCTTTTGTGTGGCCCTCATGCGTCCTCTTTGTGCCCACCTGACAGATCAATGCGAATTTGCGAGACTAGGAAGGGCAAACAAGCGAGATCGTGAAGATTCGTCCTCGTCAACAGAACTTTGTTTTCTCCTGCACCCTTCGTTTTCTCTAGGCTAGTTGCCAGCGTCGAGTGTTTGCGCTTGAACAACATTGCTACATTAGTTCTCTGTAAGCACCAGCATTCGGACTCGGACGTCAATGAGGGATTTCCGTTTTGAAGCCGACCCTTTAATGTGCAAGCATTCATTACTAACGTTCACTGGATTTTGTGTGCTATCTGTTCCCGGTAACTGAGCACCTCATTAAAATGCTTTCCTCTAGACTCTCGTCTTCACCTTCAGTATGACGTGACAAGTCGAAAATGTGCTTTAAAAATCGCTGGGTGTACGGCTACGTGCGGCAATGTAGTCGTATGTACGTATGCTTGTAATGTTTTTGTATTTACGAATGGGGCGTCTGAACAATATTAAACTGGATGAAACTTACTTCCACGAAATTATACGACGAAGCTCTGTTACTTGGGTTCCGTGTGTGTGTTGTTTCGCAACAAACAGGGAAAGAAAACTTCTCCTGACACTGTAATTAAAGCCACGTGGTGGTCAAATTATAAACTCCAAAAGTATCAGTATGGAAGTCTCAAGGGTATTTACTGACAAAGCTTCAGACTAAACGCTGCACCAATCCTCCACTTCTTCTCGCGCAGAAATGAAGTCTCAGATTGTATGTCTTCTTTTTCCTCATACATAAAACACGAACGACGTCACCATGAACTCCCTCCCGACAGCCACACGCAGCAATCTTCGTTCTCCCACATTTTTCTTTTCACCATCAAAGTCCTCGACAAAGCAATTCAGTGACAGATGACAAGCAACTGTGAGGGTGACAGGTACAAGCCCTCGGAATATTTCCATCTCGAGACGGGTCAAACGAAACATTCCGTTTTCGAATATGGCAGCGTGATCGTTCTTACTTCCCCTGCTGTCAGCCAACGTTTGCGACAGAACGAGGCTGTTGCTGTTGTTGAGTGTTCTGTCCTGTCTGGTAGTGCTTGTCTTTCTGACGTGTCATCGCCTTGGCACGTCTGGCTGTTGCTAGGTTCAGCCGTTCGTATAGGATTGTTCAGGGTCGTGACATGGCACAACATGTATGCGTGCGCTTGTGGGCCACTTTACCACGCGTTTCCCGGCACGCAGGATTTTAGGCGAGTCCAGCACATTTCTCAGCCGGCTACTTTTGTATCTGTCCGGTACAAGTGAATCTTTTTTCTCCATATACTATCACTGAGCAAGATTTCTTAGTCAATATGATTTGTCAGTATGACGACTGATGTCATGGCAGAAAAATAAAACGATTTTTAGAATTGCTTTATGAATAGTGAGACTGTAAACATCGCTAGTTACAATAAGACACCAATAGACGACGACTTGTCATGTCATGACACAGCAGCTATTCGCGGATTCGGAAGCTTAGATATAGAAAGCAGCCGTCATATCGAGTAGACCGTTTTCGTAAGGCCCTTACCGTTCATCTTCTTTTTGCATTAATGGCAATTTTCAAGTACTAAATCTTTTGTGCAGTATATTGCGGCGAATGGCCGTGATTGAGTGGGGTTAGTGCTCCCATGAATAGCTTCGTCTCACGGGAAAAACGCGGGTAGATTGCTGCAGAGAGTAGAGTAATTAATCTTCGGTTGGCAGCACTGCATTTCACCGTTCCCTATATCGCCTAACAATCAATGCAGCCATCCGGTATCACTAATTAAATTGCACCATGGTGACCATTAGTCGGCTCATCAAGAAGGGATGTGGGGATTGATGGGTGATGGTGAGATTGCAGCTCGTAACTTTTGCAGACGAGGCACTATCGCTCTTCAGAACATTCCTGTATTCCAACATCACAGAGTGATTAGGAACAGACTTTGATCGGGAACATTTTTGAAAGACCTCCGGAAACTCAGGAACGAAGAGCAAGGACTTGAATACTGTGAAGTTGAAACTGAACAAAACAGAGGTCTATAGTCGCACACACAATTCTACCGCATACAGTACATTCGTAGAGGCAGATTGCGTGCCTGAGCAATCCGTACTTGCGTACTTGGGTCAAAAGTGGCTGCAGGACTAAGTGGTAGCGGTATTCGGGTGGCGCTGGTGGGTTGAGCCTGGAAGGTAGCCCGTTGCATCTAATTGATCGCGAGTAGAGAAGGACATGCTGTATATCAGCTCGACTATGTACACGGCAACTGGAGCTTCGGCAAAGCCTGGGAAGAGACCAGTGGGCGATGTACGTAGCGCGCCAATTCGAATTCAAGTGACAACCCTGTGCAAAACTAGCTGTTTTTGACACACGTCGCTACAAATTTGGCTCCTTTTACGAAATATGGTCATTTCCAGTTATTTTTCTGTCTTCAATCTTTTATTCGGCATGGTTTGATGCTCTCCTGGTACGTATGACATCATTTAAAAGTCGAGCAAGTGTGACTCCTGTCACCAAACATGCAAGGGCGCCGATACGCTCTGCCCAAATGCAAATAGTACTGCGGGTGCCGTAATAGCCGTAATAGCCTCTCCAGCACGGTTTCATTTGTCAGGTCCCTGCATTATTATTTTTTGTCCACGGCACCTCTGTCCTTGAGGGACCTCAGCACGGCAGAAGTCACTAGGTGTGTTTGCCCGTTGCCGTTGCCCATGGCGTCTTTTATTGTCGGACGGCTGGATGTAAAGCGTCTGTAGGATATCAGGACGTGTTGTACATGCTCTCGAATACCGCCCACAGTGCAGTCGGGCGAGTCAGCGACTCCTATCTTATAGGAAGCTAGCTTCCAGAGGAACACTTAAACACTTACCCAAAACCGGTGAATTACTGACTCCATGGGTCGTGGTACCTTTGAGAGGAGACAATAGGAGCAGCTGGGGTCTTGCATCTCGCCACTAAGCCACATACATTTTGCCATCAAGCCTTGTGTGGTCGGCACGAGGCTTTTTGCATCTGACGCTGTGAAATAGTTATTCTTAGATGGTCTTTTACAATGCACTTATTTGACTATTTTGTCAGCTTTTTCATTTCCACGTATTCCGCTATGTCTGGGTACAAACTGGAGAGTTATAGTGTGTAGTTTTGCGGAGTTGGAGGCTAGGATCAGGTTATTTATAATATGTTCCGGGGACGAGCTTGATGAGTTTTGAACTGCTTGTAGACAGTTCAAAAATGGGATCTCTGCGCTTTGAATACGCGCGAATCTAACCCATGTCCCTGAATTGGTCACATCCTCGCGCAATTGAAGATGTCTTGTGGAGAAACTTCACAGCTTGATGCTTCCCCGTACTGGGGATAATGAGACCACAGGTTGACAACTCACTTGTACAGCCGTTTTCATCAATATTGAGTTGGGGAATACTTGAATCATCTCCACTGCAAGTTGTGCAACTACGGAGCCCTGTAGTGATTTCATGGAAGTGATGCCAGGAATGGCTCTTAGTGTGCCCATGGGGGAAGCACTTTATGTGTCGGGATCGCCTTGAAGTATGAAGGAAGAGCTTGATGCATCCTCAACCTGTCCCGCTTACGTGTTGTACGCGTCAAAGGGTGTTTGACATAACGAGCCACTAGACGGACTTGATGCCTGAGCCACTATGTCATCAGTAAGGCTGGTATGCTGGTTGCTTCTACCAGCGCTCATCGGTTTGACGTAGCTTGAGGCACCCCTAAGCAGAGTTTCATCGAGCCGAGTCGAGAGAAAAGAGATGAAAACTGCCGTAAGGGCTGGGTGGGCAGGAGTCAGTATAGTCTGAAAACAGAACTTCACCGCATAACACGGCGAAAACACGCCTTTTTTGTGACTCTTATGCACTGCACAAGTGTAACAGAAAAGGCGTACGCCCACCGTTTCCAGCAAATAGGGCCAGTAAAAGATATCATTCGTAATGGCAATTGGTCATCGCCGTGTTATGCAGTGAAGTTCTGTTTTTAGAGTGTAGTAGTAGGTCTAGGGATTGACAACTGCACGGGTGCTAGAATCGACTAGATCTGCCCGTCCGAACTGTTCCCGCGTTTATGATCACAACTATCTGATTGAGTAGTAGTTGCTTAAGAAATGGCGGATCTTATAGATTTTATGTTCCCGGGTAGACATCCTATAGCGACAAGGGTACGAGCTGGATGAAGAATCGCAACTTACAGTTATCTGTTGAAGAGATGCACGAAATGAAGGTTAGGATTGTGAACAGAAGAACCATGGTATAATGGATCCGCGCACGGCACCGCGAAACACTTAGGCGCAGGAACTTCATATTGCTTGTTTCTCCTCTCATATATCTCGCCTTGTCTGCTTCGCTTCTATGTCTCTCTCTGGAGATACAGCATGATACAAAGCTTTGCCCGCATCGAGGCGAGCTTTATTTTGTGTAATGCTCATAAAATGCATCCCATCTCTTAGAAAGAAACGAGACCACCGAGACGCCACCTTGAAAGAAACGAGAAACGCAGCTATGAAGACTGCGTTCAAATAGCCCAAAGGTTGAGTGCTACAGAAGTAGTGTCGGTATGAATAAAGAAGTAGGGAGTACCTGCAAAGCACTTTCCAAGTAGTAGAAATTGCAACTTACAAGAACACACGACTACAGCGCAGTTTTCATTCAGAAAGTGCATAGGCGCAGGTCGTCTTGCTAGCCGGTCTTTCCTGGAATATTTATTGACCGTCCTGGCACCATCGTAAAGAACGTTGCATAAATTTAAGGCACTTCTTAGAATATGCGTGAGCGAATACTCTTTCGTTGGTTTCGCTAGGTTTATCATGAAAACAATATACATATTCTTAGATATAGAGGTTTTTAGAGATGGGTCTTTCCTCGACTTCCTTCAGCTATTTGTCTTGTGCGTTCTTTCGGCCTAAATAGCTCAGCACTGTAACAACGGAACTATCACGCTACATGACGCGACTACCCATGGCCACAGCTGCTTCGCGGCGCTAACATCGATTTTTTAGGAGCCTAATTTTCACTTCTAAAAGAACAAGTGGCAGTGATGGTGATGCTGTAGCATACCGAAAACTACTGCGGGCGACGTCTCGACAAGCGCCAGAAGATGAGAAAGGGTAGATTGATGTCTATGGATTGTTGTCTATGGATGGATGAGGATTTGGAGGTACAGTCGCGATCGGTGAGGAATGATGCTTGTGTCCGTTGTTACGAGAGTCTTTCTTGTGAAATAGACTAAGCGCTGCTTAGGGGAGTTTTGAATCCGTCCATGTCGTCACCATGGACTTCTTGCCACTTCGGTGTCCTTAAGGCATAACATTGTAAACTTCGCCTTCGCCCCCCATCTGGGGTGCCAACCATTATTTAGTGCACCGTTGATACCGTCTGCGAGATGATGTTCATGAGCGGCCGCTGTCATATGTTGTGCAGCCCTTGCAGATGTGTTGAGCCGTCTCGGGATGAAAAGAGAACTTCCAGTTTCGGTCATTCATGGTTCCAGTTTTACGTAACCGCGTTGAAGACATGTCCAATTCGCAGTCTCTGGTGCGTTCCTTGAACGAGACGTGGTAGCCCTGCCGCATGAAGAAATTCTTTTCTTGCCGAGTGTTCTTCCAGCGATAGGTTTCTCATCATTGTGCTCGTGACTGTCCTCCAGAGTTGGTAACGGTGGATGACCTCAGATGGGAGGACGGTACCTATGTTCATTGCCCATATGTGGCGCACATGACTTTCTGATTCCCGATAGAGAGATCAGCATGCTATCACAGAAAGGGTTTCCTGCATGGTGCTTCTGGAATCAGTGCGGATGACCGTCTTGTTTTTTAAGTCTGTTACAGCGGCACATACAGGCAACACTGTTCAGTTCTCACGGAGTACATCATTTACCATTTAAGGAAAGTAAAAAAGAAGTTGCCTCGTGGAGGAAGTAGACTAAAGAAACTGATCGACAAAACTATCCAGGTTTCAGTTCGTGGTTCAGAGCACTCACCTCTCTCTGTAGGTCTTAGTTATGCACGTCCTACAGTGTCAACCACACTGCATCACCTGAAAAGAGAAAGAAAATAATAATAATAATAATAATTTGAGGGTTTACGTCGCGAGACAACTAAGATCATGAGCGACGCCACAGGGTAGGACTGCGGATAATTTAGACCACCTGGGGATCTTTTGACGTGCATCGGAAACCTCCGACACACGGTGAAAAAGAAAATGAAACTGAGCATGTATATTTAAGCTATTCAACCGCTCAAGCTTGGTGACAGAAATTTCATGTTGATTTCTTCTTTTTTTTTTCTTTCACCTCAAAGCTTAGACCCTCTGTCCCAAGTGGAGCTCCAGATTGATGAAATTTTTCAGCTAGACGCGAGTAGTGCAAACTGCGACCCGAGCGCCAAAAAATCAAGAAAAAAAAAAAAAAAAACGGGACACTCCACTCGCAGAGGAGTATGGACGCCTGTGCAGCCAGCATTAGTTGCAGTTCGAAGCTGCGCTTCCAGCTCACTCGTACAAATTGCAACGATGTGCCGCTGCCAGCACAACCGTCCTTTTTTCTTTTTAACTGTCGCTAGGACGGCTTTCTGAAAAGAATTTTCACCACTCACGTGTCAAACAAACTTTTGCTTTAGCTACAAAAGTAAAACGCCCCAGAATGAAACCCACCTATATTTCGCACAGAGACTGTGCCGTGAGCGAAACATACCTTGGTATCGTCAGCTTTCAACGTGAGGGGTTTCGATATAGCTTCTGCTGCGCCCGATTATTAAATTTACTTTCCTAGTTCATTTTGGCATTAGGCGGTCAACCTTACTTGCGTCAGAAATTGTGCGAGGATAGCGTTAAAAAAATAAAAATAAACCGCTTCACGCTGCGCAGCGCCTAAACCTATAAGTGAGCTGTGGGGAGTCGGCTCTACAGCATGCCGACCATCACAACGCGCAGATTTCACTCCCGGTTGATAATAGTGTCAGATACAAAGGCATTACAGGTACACGCTAATCCTTTACTGTAAGCAGCATGAAACAAAAGAGATCGTCACTGCACGCGAGCGGGTTTTCTGCAGAAAGGGCAGTTCATCGCCGCTAATTAACTACAAGAACCATAATTAAAAGCACACTCTTAAAACAGAACTTCACCGCATAGCACGGCGATGACCAATAGCAGTTCACAATGATATCTTTTCCTGACCCTATTTGCTGGAAATGGTGTACGCCCACCGTTTTCAGCGAGTGGCGTCGCTGAAAGGTATCATTCGGAACAGCGACTGGTCATCGCCGTGTTATGCGGTGAAGTTCTGTTTTAAGAGTGCAGTGACCGACAGAAATCTACTAAAACAAACAAAAACACACACACACACATACACGAAAAGAAAATTCACATTAGATTGCATTGCATTGCAGGCAGCATTTCATCAATATAGGAAAGCTTGTGGAAGGTCTTCAGTATGTACCTATATCGGTATTTAAAAAAGAAAACGACAAAAAAACCGTTCTTTGGCAAAAACCGAACGAAACGATAGATGGGACTCACAAATACGAAATACTGCCTTCCAATGTCGAAAGATTTTTCAGCCGATCGAATTTCAATGATAGCTTTGTAAAACAAAGCGGGGCATCGAGTTATCAAGCAACACTAGAACGACGCGTATCGCCACCTCGATAAACGTTGCTTCATTTTTGCGTAATCCGGGGTACGATAAAACGTAAAGCGGCCCACAGTGTATAATGTTGTCCGTTCCAAAACTGAGTTCCCTTTACAGTCGTATGCTACAGAGTGCGCGCGTGAGAAACGTTTCTCTCTAGTTCCTACGACAGTACGCGAGACTATCACTGCAGGCACATATCACTTAGGGGAGGCTTGATCGATTGGGGTTTAATGGCGCAAAAGGGGGTTAAGACCACAAGACAGAGGCGTCGTGATTTTTCTTTGCTGTGAAAGCTTTTGTAGTCGAGCCACTTGCCTATGTCCAAGTCAGGTGATAGAGAAGACGACGCAAAGAAGAAAAGACTAGAAGATGGCGTAGGTGGTATTGCAGGTGACTAGGTTTGGTTTTCGAAATGAAGTGCTCAACCCGCTTATTGTCCACATAGGTCTTAATGGGGATAAGCCGCTTCTCATATATGCTTCGTGGAAAAGCCATCATTATCACGTGTCAACTGTCCACCAATCCTAGAGCCGCATCTACGATTTCTATTTTCAGACTTTGGTGAACGCTGCGGTCTGCGAGAGCCTCACTCTCAAAATATATTTCCGTGAAAAATATGAGAAATTCGGAGCTCACACGTTGTGCGGGTCACAACTAAGGCAAATACTACGTGATCGAGTATGAAAAGATGGATCTTATGATTCACATTACAATTCCTTTTATACAGAGACAGGTACACAGCAGTGCACAGTCCGTATACACCACAAGGAAAAGGGGGACGAGATGTACCGTTAAAATCGCGTGCTTTCTTCTCAGTGCCGAGAAGGCGCTGATGAGTAAAGTCAGCCCTAGTTTCCGTCACGGAAACTCTCCAAGCTTTCTGCCCCTGAGTGTTTCCCGTGGTTTTTCTCTTCATTTGCATATTATTTTGCCACACTCAATTACTCAAGGCGTATACACCACACAGGCGTATACAGTTTTGTAGACAACCACAAAGCTTAACTATAAGGAAGACGTGCACTAGGAAGATCCTGCATTTTAAGAAAACACTTCACTAGGTAACCAAAGTACATCAGCAAAGACTCCCCTACAGTGGAAATAGATTGTTCCACAATTCTTATGCCATCATCTTTCACAGGCCTTGCAAATGGGTGTGCTCCTAGCTGACAACAGCGTTATCGCTTAATTTGGACAAACTGCACGTCAGCTCAGAAAGAAGCGCTCCTTTGACAGCAAATAAACGTGCGCGCACACGTGATGTACGCTTCTGATAGTCAGTTTGCGACGAGAGCTAACGATGTTCGCAGATAACTATCGAACGTTCGGCCTCAGTTTGTATTTACCTTCGCATTGTTTGCGATCAGAACGCAGGCATGCTTCTTGTTGCCGTCCTTTGTTGGCAAACAAACGCCAGTATTGTTCTGTTGGCGATGAAGGGCACTTTTTATTCTGAAGAGTCCTTATACGGGGACGCCAGAAGCTATTGATCATATGTGTAACGCTATATGCGCGACCAGGTATCAATGATCGCTCCCTGTCGACTCACAGCCAATGGGCGAGAACAGCAGGTACATTGTTCTCGTTTCTGTTTTCTTTTTTAATTAGAATATTTATTTCGCGCGTACACATATCCAACCAAGTGTAATGGATATACACTAAGCAAGTTACATTGTTAGGACACGTACTGTATTGCTGTCGTGCATGTCATGCAAAGTGCAAGGTACATAGTGTAAATGACTGCCCCCCCCCCTCCCCCCCTAAGGCCCCGTTAGAAAGTACAAACAAAAGCCTCACATGTGTACCATTGAGGGTACAACCTCATCTGAAACAAACGTGCGACAACGTGCGAATTTGCCAGCAGGTAATCATGATGTGTAGTAATACGAAGATGAGCGAAATCACGTAACGTAGTGTACGAAAAATTCATTTTTACCAAGGAAATACATATAAGCGAAATCGTTAGAACTCAGAACGAGCTATCTTTTCAAGCTTGATTTCGCCCGCTAATTTCTGAGCGGATTTAGGAAAATACCACCTTTTCAGCAATCATGTTTGAGACAAGCAACACACCCGAAGATGAGATCCAGAATTAGCGGCTGAATTCAAATTCAGCAACTGTGAAATCCATATTGCCGCTTTATGCGCAATACTGTACCGTACACACATGTTTTCTACAATATATGACTGTACCTTTTCAGCAACGTAATGGCATGTAGACACAGCATTGATATGTGCACGCAATTCATATGTTCAACAGTCAGAAATTCGTCGGTTTGCAATACGCTTACACTGTTACATTTCCCTTTAACTGGTTCTGACTAATAGTGGCAAGCTGACAACTTTCTGTTTTGGATGTCGCAGCTACAATGCTCAAAGAACAACTTTCCCAGATTTTACGCAGGCAAATTCATCGATGGCATCACTGAAGTCTTTTTTTACCAGGGGTCGTTCAGTTGATAACATGGATAGACCGCTATGCTGTTCTGAGCTCGTGCGAGACCACAGGTTATTCTACATTAATTTTAGTTTGCTTACACTTCTTTCGCATGATGCGGCGGTTACCGGGAGACCCTGTATATCACCCCAAGAATCTGCACTTCCATCATCTTTCCCTGACGGCATTACGAGGTCCAGGTCTGTGCTTTCCACTGCCCCTCCGATGTCTACTTTAAAACTCCTTTCTCAGCGAAACCTACTATTGACGGGAGCAGTTTCCCATTTCGGCTCACTTCAATAACTGACCACGACTTTTTTCGTAAGGCCCCACATGACGCATTATGATTGTGCACAGTTTCCACTACTAATGATGATAATTATTATTATACAAAAAATTATAGAGAGTTAAGTCTCCTTTATTTAATTTGTACGCGTGGGACACTGTTCTCAGTGTATTGTAGGGGATTTGTTGTTTTTTTTGTCTTGTTCTTGTGTATATCGTAGTCCCCCGTGTAATGACCCTTTTGGACGCCAGGGTATTTTGATATAAATAAATAAATATTCATGAAAAATGATGGCACCAGACATTTTCGCCCTATAATCCCTGTTTTCCCGCGATTTCGGTTGAAAAAAAAATCATTCCTCTTCTATTCTTTTCTTTCCTGTTTTTTTTTTTTTTCCCCAAGGAAGCCTTTTTGAATTCAAAGAAGAGCGTTTCCTATTAAATTGTGAACTCCACTGTCGTACCCTCGAGATCGAATAACGTCACGAGAAAGTCCCGACTTATATAAACGAGATTATGAAGGAGCTTTCAATGTATGCGCGCAATGAACCGGAAGCTACAGCCTGGAACAAAAAAGAATAAAGGGCCAATCGTATTTTCGTCTTCCCAGCACCGAAAGACTGCGATAATCTCATAATGTCTGGAGTAAGGATTAAGGAAACATCAGTTTCGGGGGGGCAGTCGGTACCCGGACCGATAAGCGTCTTACGAATCGTGGGTGCGTGTCTGCAGTCCCTGAAGCCGATTGCTTGGCTAAGCCTCTCTAAGAGCTTGGATGTAGAGACTGGGCTTTGCGCAATGCTCGGGCAAGCGCAGGCCTGTATCGCGGTTCGTGCAGCACGTACAGGACTTGGTCAACGGAATGAGGATGGTTCTTTCCATACCGGCCGGTCAATATATCTGGGTAACATCTCTTCGCTTCATAATCAGGGCAAAGGAGACATCGACAAGGAGCTTTACGTGGGAAGCTAACGCAATCGCGACACGGGCGCAAGGTTAGACAACCAGGTCATTTGGCTAAAGTCGTCCGGCTCACACGGTAAACGGGGAACTGAGAAAATAGAACGAGACATCGTGGCGCTAATCAATGTTCAAAGTGTGCTTTGGGCACCGTTTGTTCATTTATGGAGATCGCAATTGTTTGCGAGTACTTGACGGTGAATGTATCAGCCCGAAGCCAGGTTTGTATTCCATAAAACTTTGGGTAAGGTGTGGAGTTACACAGTGTGGTCCACTAACCAAGATAAAAAGTAACGCTAGTACAAAAATAACTTCTCACGTAAACAAAAGAACTATTAAATGCAAGTAATCTACCCACGCCGTTTTTTTTTTTTTTTTACTGCTAATTCACAACATCCTAAAACACATCTCATGAACAACACCTAGCTTTTCCGCATACATTGCGCGCTCCCAAGCATAAACGTGTCTGCTAGGGCGT
This sequence comes from Ornithodoros moubata, assembly GCA_029532675.1. NCBI lineage: Eukaryota > Metazoa > Arthropoda > Arachnida > Ixodida > Argasidae > Ornithodoros > Ornithodoros moubata. The sequence continues at coordinate 16,523 of JARGYV010085579.1, forward strand.
GTACATCTGAAGGAACACTGCATCGGCACAGATCATCCGCAAGTTAAACAAAGTGTTACCCCTCAGCTGTTCTATGAGTGATCCTGTAGAGCCCACTGCCACGAATAAATTACACAGACCGATACAATGACCGAATGAGAAACCACTTAACGGACAGTTTTCCCTGAAGCCAAATACCAATGACAACCCCTCAAATGTTCCGGCTTGGGTATTACGCATCTTTTGTACGCACAGAGAGCAAAAACTACATGCGTCTTGGACTGAATTCCAAGTGTCGTCTTCGCCGTTTTTCGCGTTCGTTAAACGCGGATGCCATTGAAATGTACGGGTGCGCTCATGCACGGACAGATGAACTCTTCCAACAGTCCGTTTTCTGTCCGGGTCGAGAAATACAACAACAATTAAATGGTGATGGTGATGTGGGGGATTTCCCTGCTCGGCAAGTAGAGTGCTACCCCCATTGCCATTGAGTGTAGTGTGAGGGGATGATGGTGAGGAGGGGGGGATTGAGATGGTGAGCG
>JARGYV010085580.1:0-57089 GCA_029532675.1 Ornithodoros moubata
CAACAGTGTTCGCCAGCAGTTCTGGTTTCGAGTTCTGCTGTCGCTTTGCTGTTGCCTCGTGCTTTGTTCAGGTAGTGTGAGGCGGCCTTAAGGAATGGAAGGACCGAAGCAACGGTAAAAACAAAGGAATCGATGCGGTCCCAAGGCGGGTCAGCAAGTGACGAAGCATCAAAGTCGAGAGAAGACAACCTGCTCTCTGCTTCCTCTCTTGGGTCCCCGCGATTTCAGGAGTACAAAGCTACACTACCACTCCAAACAAATATATATATATTGTCAAAGGAAAAATTTCAATTCAAAATTCCTCATTTTCAGGACCTCACTTCATTTCTTCTTTGCAAATATCGTGGTGGGATCCCGCGTTAGTTCAAGATAGTCCACTGTAGCTAGTCCACACCACATCCTAGACGATTTGAAACCCGCAAAAGAAGCAAATGTACGAATATAAGCTTGGCTCCGCCACTGGGCCATCGCCAACAGCAATACGCGTCGGAGACCGATTTCCATACAACCTCTTGGCACTTGTACGGTTTAGTCCCACCCCCCAGCCAGCTGAAGGTACGGTAGCCCCTGGGATTCACAGTACAGAAGACACTCGTCTGAAACGTCCTTCCCCGACCTCTTTCAGTTGTTCTCTTGCCATTTCATTAATGGACAAAGTTACTAAAGTAACACTGAATAATAATAAGAAGATGAATTGGTGAGATTACATGGCGAGGCAACTGCGATCATGAGCGACGCCACAGGGTAGGACTGCAAATAATTTAGACCACGTGGGAATCTTTTGACGTGCGCCGGAAATCTCCGACACACGGTGCCAGTAACAATGCTTATCTCCCCCACACTGCTACCGCCTTCGGCCGGGATCGGACCCGCGAACTTGAGCACAGAAGCCTGGCACGTTACCACTGCGCTGCCGACGGCGGCATAGAGATAGTGAGTGCGGCCCATACGCGAAAAGTGTTGTTCTTCAACTCTTATGATCGCTATGCAAGGAGCTAAGGAAAAAACGATGGCCGTCCTTTATGACGCAGTCTTCATATGAGCAGAAACGCGATCATGGTCTGCCAACTTTATACGCCGTTCCCCTCTGCGAATCTCGTGTAGTCACAATATGATGGCTGTGAATAGAGATTCCTCGTCTGTTCCATGCAGTTGGCGATGCCCTACAAGATAAAAAGAATCCTAATAAAAAGTGAAATATGTGGTGGCTAACAGAGCCGGGCCCTGGAAAAATCGTACGACTACGACCTCGCGAACGCTCGGCAATCATCGAAGCAGCTTTGCCTTTAGGGAACAGTAAATGGCGTCGCATCCATGTTAGCAAAATTGCGCGTTTCCCTTTTTGATTTATTTTTATTGTCTAAGACTCGGGTAGCTTTTATTTCTTCTTCGCGGCGGGGTTCATAGATGGATACGAAAGGTTCGCTCAAAAAATGCCAGAAAGTCCTTCCTCCCTATTGATGATGCAAGGCCATTTCCTCTGAGTGTTCGCAACAGCCGCTGTAGTCTATGAGATAGAAAAGGGCTCGGTATCCTAAGCCGTAAAACAAATTCAATGGCAATTTGCGCTTCTTTGTTTCTGTCGCAGCGAGCAAAATGGGAATGAGTGGCGTCAAAACAACTTCCCATCAGGAGAGCTAAAGGAAGCATCGTTCAGTGAACATTTACCTGGAGCACAGCGAGCAATATGATTGTGTAGAACTGGTCTTCGCCGGTTGTTGAATCGTTACGGCGAGCCGTAAGAGCGGCCAACGCCGTATATCTATTGCAGGAGAGGAAACACGTGCGTCCTGAGCACACTTTGCAGGAAACTGTGCTCTCGGTCGCAAGGGAAAAACACAACAAAAGGCTCTTATATACAGCCCATCATTTGGCTGGATTCGACCCCACGACCCCCAGGCGTCAACACAGGAGGAGAACCTTCACCAACTTGCCTACACATTGTTGTGACCGAGGTCCGAAGCGGAAGCTTAGAGGCCGAGTGAAGGGGTCTGATGTCTGTAATAAACAGGGTTGTTTATTACATAACGAATCGACGAAAGTAGAATAATAATAAACAGTCCCCGGAAGCGATTGGGGATCCAAGAAGAAGAAAACTTTCGATGGTCTGCGGGGTGGGCCGGAGGAACGGAGAATGATGGCGGTCCACTCATTCGAAGCGCCTCGCGCAACTCCTTCACTTCTTCTCGTGACCGGCCGGAAGTCATCCGGTACTTGCAAACGTTTGAGGGCGCCCAGTCGTAACAACGTGCACTGCCTCACCGTGACATCTCAGAACTCAACCAGGTAACATGAATGGCAGCACTTGGCCTCGCAGCGATTCTCGGACCTGACAAAGACCCGCAGCGATCAGTTGGACGTATCATGTTGTTCTTGAAGTTCCTCACAAGTATAATCACCTGAAGGATGAGCTTATACACATCACGTATGATACTCATTATGCACTTTGCATTCTGCCGGTCACTGCAGTCACTTTTACATTATCTCTGTATCGCGAGGGTGTGTCAGTCATTATCATCCGCCTGCGGAATATGCAACGCGCATAGCGGCGAATCACCTCATTTGATCATCAGCACTTCATGTTGCTGTTGCCAGGGCTCGAACTCAGACGTTTAACCTCCCCTTCATAGAACGCATAGTGAAAGCTCTTTGAATACACGCGTGGAGGTAGAATAACAAAAATGAAACTAGTCCAAAGTTCGTTCCACTCAACCAATTCAACCAATCATGAAATGTGATTAGCTGTATTACGGTACAGAGCCAAGGTAAGACGTGTGGTGGGAAACAGTACCGCTCTATGGATGTCGTATCGAGAACACAAAACTTTAGAGCAAATGCAGAACAATTTTCATTGTAAAAACGTAAGGTGCGTACACCTGCACGCATGACCTGTAGCTCCCTCCTCAAAGCACTTGCTTTGGGCGCGTGTGGGACTCACCCCAGGTTGCCAACCCAGTAAATGATTCATCACTTTGGAAAGTTGCCATCCGACACGCAATTCTTCAGCCGGCAGGTGCTACCAGCTCACAGTGGCGCTGCGTAGAGGGCGCTACGGGTGATTGCTTCAATCACCACATCGTTGGTTAAGTGAATGATGGTGGCGCTACCAGCTGCTCAGCTGAGACCATTATCCCCAAACAAGGTGTGGATTGGCGAAGGAAAAGAGAAAATTTCATATATGAAGCCCACTTCTGGACAGCTGCTGCTTTGGAGGGGGTGATCAGGAAAAAGTGAAGGCAAGTGCATCGTTTGGAAACGGAAGGGGAACCTTTTAAGCTAGCCTTCTCGTTGCAAAAATAGCTTTGCTGAAATACCAGTCATCCGGTTCTGTACCACGTCAAGAAAGCGAAGCAAGAGCACAACGTTAGCGTCACCACGTTGAAATGTACGCGTTCGCGCACCTTTGTTCATACTGAAACTCTCAATTCCTTTTCATTAAAAGCGGGACTCGCCAGCGCGCGGGTACCATTTTTGACCCCAAGCTCATGACGTGAACCGAACACATCGAACACATAGTTGGTGTAGACGGCTGCATTGACAGGTGGAGAAGTGTCACCGTATCTGATTCTTGGACTCGCCCAACGTGTCCACCCCTTCTACCGGAACAACCACGAGGCCAGTCGTTCGTCTCGCGAGAAGTGACAAAACTTCTCTCCGTTTCTTGACTCTCCGGCCATCCTCGAGAAATGGCGTCCGAAGTATTTTTCTTCACTTGGGATCATAGTCGCTGTAGGCGTGTCATGATCCACAGCTCTGTTTGGAGCGATTATGAGGATTCTGAGGTCCTTGTGACTTCTTTCATGAACGTTTAAAGTTTCTCTGCAATCATTGATAAAGGAACTATTTCCTCCCATTATGTTGGAGGACATGTCATCCCCCAGGGGTGCAGTATCAGCGACAACCATTTGCACCCCAAAAGGTTTGGGGGTCCAACCTTTTTTTCTTAGAGTGTACGTAACATGTGTTCCCGAAAAAAGGAAATGTAATTTTAAAGATAAACTCCAATATACCCGAAACTCGTGTATCTAACAAGGTCAACACTTTACCTCAGCGCTCCGAGTATCTTCTGGTCTTTCCAGTTAACGATTTATTTATTTACCCAGCAAATATAAAGACATGAAGAAAAACTGCTTGCTGTGAAGTTTCTTTTTCAAGGAGAAGAATGCGAGACGTTGTCTCCCATATCATGTAGTTGATTTCTTGAGTAGCCACAGCCAATTGTACTCTTCCTATACACTCCGCAGCAAGGCCCGACGACATCGAGACCAACCATCCGCGAACGCCTTTAATTGGCCAGCCCGACAGCCTCATTGTTTGCAACATGAAAAATGAACGCCATTATGACACTTTTTTCGCTGCCCGCTGAGACGTACACATTTTCCGTATTGTTTTTTAATTCGTCGTCATTTATCGCGGTGGGAGCAGTTGCCTAGCAAGTTTGACGGGAGGAGGCGGAGTCGGTCTCTGTGGATGTCACCTGCTGCGAGGACACGCCCTTTCTTCCAGTCTCCCTTCTAAATCCCTATAATTTACTGGCAGAGAGGGAGGGACGTGTAAAGCGTTACGTGTGAAGTGGATAAATAGGTTGGGACCAAGTTGTGCCCGCCTGGCTATGCCTTAGGAAGTAACGCCGTTGAACCGTGCCGCTTAAAGGGGCTCTGGCGAGGAAATGAGGAGCCTCGTGCGCAATGTCAGCTGATAAAGGACGTAGAATAGATATCGTATGCGAAAATTCACAACCCCACAGTTTTCTCAAAACAGAGTTTCAAAAACCTGCTTCAAATCGACAGAGGAACACCTGGCGGCAGAGCGAGGAATTCCGTTATCTAGAGTAAGATTGAGCCCAATCAAATTGCCTCGCTCCCACTAAAGAGCTGCACTGGGCACCCAGTGCAGCCTTCACTCAGCAATCCCGAACTTCAGTTACCGGCCCTCTAGTCACTCCTGAGCACCACTTTTGATGCCTTACTACACCTAGCATAGTACAGAGGATGAAATGCCGGAGACGTTGCACTTCCTTGCCACTGGGAACCTTCCCGCGTGGCGAGCTCATGAGTTTGCTGTTCAGTGTCAAACCCCACATTGAAGTCTGTGCGTGCTCTGTACGGCTGCTCTACTAAGATCGTTACGCATCTCAATAAACGATTGCTTTTTACCCGTCACTGCAAATCTCGTCTATCTGTCATGCTTACTCGCAGCTTTGAGCCTACTAGGCCCCCAGGGCTAAATAGCCTTTCCACGGGAGCGCTACTTCGTAGTGCAGTGCTGCGTTTCAGGAAAACAGACGTTAGTACGAGGAACACCTGCAGCGAACTGAGATTTTTCGATGGGGACAGAGACATAGATTTGGAATACTCTTGCTCCGGCTATGCAACGCTCATGTTTGCTGGGATGAACGAGAAAAGTGCGTCGAATATTGCATCGCACAGAACTTTTTTTTTTTTTTTTTTTTCATTTCCCGTTTCAGCAACTGCCAGCATCTGATATTTTACTCAACATGCACACACGTACTCGAGTATTTTCTCTCAGTTAGTAGTAAGCCTTAACTCTGTTGATGCACCGTAGCTCGATCATTTTCGGAAAATAACGAAGCCGTCAAAAGTAAAAAAAAAAAAAAAAAAAGGAAGCTGTGTGTGTATGCGAGCACCGAAAATTCAAGTTTAATATCTGGCTAAAAATGTGCGCCAACAATTTCGTGGCACCGAAGGAAAGCATGTTTCGGGTAGAAGTGGGCCATGGACCCAGAGAAGAAAACCGGTTGCGATGAAACTCGTTGTGACGAATGTAGATGTCGCTGGGCGGCTAAACATGGCTGCAGACGTAGCAGAAAAGTAAAGCCCAAAGCCGAAAAAGTGTGATTTACCGCTTGTATAAGTTTTATAAACTTGTTATAATGGACAAGATAGAGAGTATAGTCCAAGATGTTCTCAAAGGACATGTGGTCACTGATGAATCGGCTGTCACAGTCGATTATACACTCGCCGATCAAGTCGAGGAACTCGGTGAGCTGGCTGTCAACTCTCACGTTTCCCTCCAGTTGTGCTAATTTACTGACTTCATATTGCATGTTTATTTCGTTTTCTGACAGAGGAACGTGACTACAGACTTTGGCACGAAACCGTTTTTGTAGACTAGCTGCCGATGTACGGGAGCACAACTTGTACAAGTTTTTTTTTTTTTAGTATGCAAATACAGTTGACGTGGTTGTACCTTCCATTCATTGCCCCGTATTGACCTCACTGACCGCCATTAACCCCGCAGCGGCCAAAGGCGTCGAATCGTCCGTGATGCCGGACTACAAGCCCATCGTGAAGAAATCTGTCACCTATATTGTGGCAGCAGTAGCTGTGAACGACAAGGGCGAGGTACTCATGATGCAAGAGGCCAAAAGCTCCTGCGCTGGTACATGGTATCTGCCTGCTGGGCGGATGGAACTCGGCGAAAACATTCTTGTGCGTATACCTAACGAGCATCCTTTTCATCACAAGCTTGGTGCATCGTCGAGAGTGACAAACGGTGTAGCAAGAACCGCGAAAAAAATTTGAGAGCAAATTCACAGAGTTATGACATGAGGTCATGTCCACTTTTCATGTAACACAATAGAAATAGTTAAATTTGTCTGTGCCATTACGAAGAATAGAGTTCATTCTGGAATTACGCTTTTGTGCTGTACGTGCGAGAGATCCACGAGCCCAGCTGCCCATCAAGAACTGTTGCTGACCTGCATTTTGCTGTTTTAGGAAGCAGTCAAACGAGAGGTGAAGGAAGAAACAGGACTCGATTTTGAACCCACCAGCCTCCTCATGATTGAGACTGCGCAGGGCCAGTGGTATCGTTTTGTCTTTGTTGGAAATATTTTGGGTGAGTTCACAGGGTTCACATTTTGGCTGTGCCTTGTGTTCTTTACCACAGATAAAACAGACTCCCTGGACGAGCGTCGGCTGTGTTTCTTTCTGCTTGCACATTGTTGTTAACTGGTGATGTTGAGAGTCCTTCACAAAAGTTACATTTGAGACTACATCGGTGACTGCAATACTGGTTTAGGGCCGTCGCAGTATTAGGTCCCTGGGTGGGGACTCATCACCTGGCCGAATTCTCTCATTTTCTGGGCAAAGTGACCATGAGCTGTACCTAAGTCCGAACACTTGTGTTCCAGGCGGCGAACTCAAGACGGTGGCACGTGCAGACTCAGAATCTCTGCAGGCCAGCTGGATCGACGACGTCAATCAGCTGAGCCTACGTTGTAAAGACATCCTTCCGGTGATCGAGCGAGCGCGTCTCTACCACCAGACCCGCGACAGCGATCCCTGGCATCCTCCGACGCTCCCAGTGATCCGACCCCACGAGAAACTCTACCTCAGGCTGGTCACCATCATACGCAAGAAGGCAAAGTATGTTTCTGCACTCCTCTTTCACTACAGAGTGAAATAATGAACGTGCGCTCGCTCACAGTAACATGCTGCACGTCCTCGTCTCGGAGAAAGGGAACGCCCACCTGCCTGTGTGCGAGATCAACCCAACGAGAAGCATCCACACGGCGCTCAAGAAATTTGTCCATGTATGTCCATCTCCATCCTTTCTAGAGAGAGAATACAGGGGTGTATCTGGCACGTCACATTTTGGCCAGGTTATTACCTCTTCCCAATTGGGTTTGGAACCGTGTAGATAACCATGCAACTGATGTAAACTTTCAGAGGAAAGATTTTTGTTGCACCAAATTTGGGGGTACTAGGCCCAGCTGAGGGACAACGTGGCCAACTAGTAGAAATCTATATTAGATGTGGCTTCGTGGAAACCGTTGGGACAAAAATTTTGGGGGTCTACGAATAACTATTTGTTTACTCTTTGCGCATACTTTTTTGTGCATCGCAAGAAAGATGATAAAACAGAAAAGTGGGGACTGAAACTGCGTTTCCAAGTGCACGCAGCTGTAGCTACATTTGAAATAGCGATTGGTTGTTTTTTGCGCAGTCCATATTCAGATGCGAACCTCCAGCCCACAAGCCCCACGGAGTTCTGTCCCTGGAACACAGCGGAGCTCCCTTGGGGGAACACGACGGCCTCTGCCTAGCACTGCTGGTGTCGTGCAAGGCTGCTCTGGAGGCCGTCTCCCTCTCTCCCGGTTACACGTGGCTGGAAGTGAGCGCTTCCCTCTCCAGCCACCTCTTGGCACGCACAAACAAGAACATGACTGTATTCCTCAAAGTGCAATAACGGCCCTCAGAGACTGCTTTCCATTGGTGCAGGAACAGAAGGTGCATTCTGTGCCCAGTGACAATTGATAACGAGGGTTACCCATTTATTCCTACACGTACTTATCAAAGTGGCCGCAACCTTTTTATACAGACACCGTCATTTGTCTGAGCAAAAACGTTTGTATTGAACGTTCCCCAACCAATGGGATGGACACTAATATCTATGCATCTTATTTATTGGAGGTAGTTTACAGCATCTCGTCATGTATAGTTACATAAAGGAGAAATACATTTTCACGCAAATCTCAAATTTTCTGTTGCCTACGATGAACGAATGCGTCTTCATATTGCCAGCTGCGTTAACATTTGAGCACAAGTACGAAAAAGCTGTTTGCTTAAGTGTATCATGTACCTGTCATAGCATTGCAAAGGGGGGACATTGATGTACTTGAAAGGGTTGCAATATAATAAGTAACTAGCCCTCACACCTGCCTCATAAGTGACAAATGTACTCCTCTGGATTGTGGGGCGCAATGACAGGCATATCCCTCCGCAACACAGCAGGTGGAGGAAGAAGTGCAGGGATCAAATTTTCTCCAGGAAATTGTTTCACCGGCATGTTGCTTGTCCAACAAAGGAGAGAGAGAAGAGCAAACCAAAAAGCATCATTTGCGATTCGGTGCCATTCTCAAACCACTGATTTGGAGTGAAAATGGGCAATATTTATATTTTCTTGTGCTATCAGGTCAGTGACGTTCTCTGCCTACCTAGTGGGTAGCAGCTAAGAAGCAGTAAAATCTCCCGCAAAAAGCGCGCTGTCACGTAGTAACCTTGCGCGAAAGGCGGTGTGTGTGGATGCTTGACAGGTATAATTAGAGTGCAGAGGCCAGGCTCTACAAGTTAAGACTTGAAAAGGAGTACCACAGACAGTAGCATGTGTCTATGCAGAGCAGCATAGGAAACTGAGCAGACCTGTTATTTGCGTGAGCCGCCTAGATGGCATGTCCACTCAGTCTGTTGTCGCAGGTGGCGCTACAAGAGGTTAGCACCAAATTTTATAAACCTCATAGTAGGGTGCGTCATACAGCACAGGAGAATGCCGTTCGTTCTTGCGCAGCAAGACTTCGTTCAAACGATTCAAAACCTGGCAAATGGGACCAGAAAATTGTTTCGTTATTACGGTGTGTTCGTTCTAAAGATATTCGTTGTAAATGTTTAAAAATTACATCAGCGCAATGGGCGTTCGACCAGACCGCGAAAAAACTTGGTTGTACCGGTTTCTTCGTTAAAAAGGCGTTCGTTCTAAAGGAGTTTGACTGTATAATGCGGGAGTCGTATAATCGGGGAACCACATATATAGTTCGCGTGAGGCGCTTTCGCTACAAAGTGCATGCGGACCTTCTAAGGAACGCATTGTCTATACTTCGAAGGGCTATATAAAAACAAAATGTTGAATAGTGAGGGAAGGTACGACTTTATTTTCAAGCTTCAGAAGTAGTCCGTTAATTTTCTTTGCACATAAATTTCCTTTCCAAGGACGCCACCTCGGTATGCAAGTCGCTGGTGGTATCATGCACACACACAAAGTGCAGAGTACTGTCGGCACTGGCTAGTACATGCACGTACTCTTTTTGTCCACCTCTTCTAGTGTCCGAAGTTTATCGCCGAGTGACAGCGCTTTACACTTCTGCGACATGGCGAGCACAGTGCGAAACAAAACTGTGTCGTCAGCCTTGTTGCCATGGAGGCGCCCTAACTGGAGAACCACTTCAAGCCAAGTGTGGTGGAATTGACGTCATGATAGGTGACTGGACTTGGTGAGCAAAAGCCAGGTGACTCGCTACTGCCAATACCACTAGGCCATACATGCCACTTTGAGGGACACTTGAAAGCGCTATACATAGGCTCCGCCAAAGATCCCGAAACTGAACGGCAGTCCTTTTGTGAAGAGCACGTCGTGGCTGAAGAGCAGTGAATGATGTTCACTTGTGTTCAAAAAGGTTGGTCAGAAAATAGGTGAATAATATACACGTCAAGTGAGAGGATGTGTCTATTTAGCAAATCTCTCCGATGAGCAGTTTGCTGCACAGAAGTATTCATAGTTTGCAGTTATTCGAGCCGCATCATCATCGCCTTTACAGTCATCATTGTCCGCGTTCAAGACACAACAGGAAATGAAGCAGTAGTCATAATTGGTACATATTTATGAAAATTTTCACGAAACCGTCACGAGCACACTGTATCAACTTTGACGGCTGCCATCCATCTAGCATTTCTAGAGTTCAAATACACAGAGTCTTCCGCTCAAGGTTGACTGGAAACCTGCTCGAAAACAATGCACAACAGGCTCATTAAAAGCTGCAACTAAAATGCTTTGTACAGATCAGTTCTCATGTTTTGATGGTACTCACCTGTGAACGGTCACTTCATCTTCTAAGGCGAGTTCCGCTTCCACAAATGCGGACGACGCAGTTTGGCATCTTTCTTAAGCAGTCAAAAATCGTCCCAAAGCAAACATGTGTACTCAACCCTGCATAGTTTGCGCTTCGAGCATCCGATTTACGACCATGTGATGCATCTTTATCAGATCGTATACCCCACAGCAAACTCCAGCACCAAGCCGAAACCGGAAGAAGCTCCGTGACGTGACTTAGGTGGCCCTCGACTGGCGCGTCGACGGACCGTCATAAGATGCGGGACGCCTGCGAAGTCGCGTCGTATAATCAAGGTTTTTAATGCAATGATCTGTACTGGGGGCCTGCTGGATCTGAGCCACCCTGTTGTAAAATGCTTAAAGTCGCACGAACAGGGGACGTATGATCGGGATTCCACTGTAACCGGTTGTCTTTCGTCGTAAGACAACTGTGACCATGAGCGATGCCACACTTAATCACTCTATGGATTAGTTTTGACCACCTGAGGGTGATTTAGTGTGCGCTGAAATCCCCGCACACTGTATTTTATGTCCCTCGCAAAAGGTGGCGCGCCCAAGCAATCCGTACCCTGCCACCATATTGCTGACGTCCTCGGCCGGGATCGGAAGGTGCTACCAACGGAGTCACCGAGGCCGGTGGAAAAGAAACGTGTGGGCCCGGTTGTAAAGTTTAGGGCACACAAGCGAAATTTGCACAGTCAGGCATACACAGAACAGTCGTAGAGATTTGTGCAGTCACAAACATGTCGACACAGCAAGTGGCACAGCCCCCTTTAAAACACTTTTTCCTCACTATAAGGGCTATGGATGAGAACCATCTGCACGCACAAGTTTTGCCTCCACAAAAAATAAAGCCCATCTCAAAAACATCATGCTTTCTTCCTTCCAATTTGTTTTGTCCATTAACAACAGCTGTTCGTATGCCTAAACCCAAAACACGTGCAAGAGTGTAGCCCAGTGCAAAATCTGTCCAAAATATGCCTTTTATGGTTTGAGAAGGAAAATTATGTACAAAAGCCTTGCCGTGTAACAAACACGCAGCCAGTTCACACGTCTCTGGTGTCCCCTTTCTTGGCTTGCCTGGCTGCCTTTTTCTCATCTCTCGTCTTTTTCAGTCCCTTCAATTTCCTCGTCTGCAACCTGCCCAGGTCCTGCTTCTCCATGTGAATGCGACCCAATGTCGTGCCCAGGGCACTCTTCTCCATGTTCTTTTTCTTTTTTGGCTGCACATATTTTGACCACACTTCACGTCCGTGACACTCGGGATGAATACTCTAAAAATAGCTATTGCAGAAACAATTCACTTTTTAAGGAACCTTTACGATACTCTGCCCCACTTCACTAACAATGAAACTAAAGTACGGGTGCTGGAATTCTCTACTCGCTCCGAAGGCAACATCACTTGAATGTTTATCCAAATTTGCACAGCGAGAACCATGCACGGATTCCACTGACAACAATCCGGCAAGAACGGCGGACAATGCTATCCTCTCCTGAAGGCAAGCGCCTTTATTTGCTCACCCTTTCCGTGCAGTGAAACGTGCACAAATGCAAGGGAAGCAGAGACAAATGTCGACTCCAGCTCAACATGGCTAGGAGGCACCCAATTAGACATGTGTGTCACAATCCACTCCATGGTGAGGACAGTCTCTATGAGGAGTTAACCCGAGACAAAAAAGATGATGCGTACCTTGGTCTGTTTTGGAAGCCTCCTGGCCCTCTTGAAGAGGTCGTCCGAGGCTACCTTCATCCGTCGGACAGAGAAGTCGAATGAAGGCCCAATTTCCTCCAGCTCTATGCGGGGTGTTTTGGTGCCTGAATTTTTCATCAGAACTCTGCAAAGACGTGGCTGTTTGTCAACAGGGACGAGTGAAAACCCTTTTCCCCACCTGTAGCTGCGCACGTAGATCTTGTCCTCACTCATGGTAAATACTAGGACATGTTCGAGGCCCTGCAGACTGACTGCATCAACTTGTTCGCCACCGAAGAAATCTTGGAGAAATTTGCAGAGTTTACTTCTCAAAAGGCACAATCGTTAATGGTGCAATAGGAAACGCATTTTCTCAAAACAGGGCAATCAGTGCCTTTCGTTCCCAACTGTGAATGAGGAGTGTGTAACGGTGCTCAAGAGATGACGCTTCTTCAAACATGGCTGTGCTCCTTATACGTGCGAGACAAAATTTCACTGATAGCGAGGCTTTGACTGGCCAAAGTCTTTTTGGGGTACCCTTGGGAGCAACAAAAATAGCTTTTGAAGCACGTATCAAGGGTTAGGAAACAAACTTGTAACTTTTTAGGACTTGGTGCAGCACAAAGATGGGTGAAGCTTTTTTTCTGGACAGCAAAAATGTTGCATGCCTAGGCCAATGGCAAATCCCTGTGATTGGTCTCCAACCACTTAAGGAAGCACTTGTGGCTAGGCTGTCAAATCAAAAACAAAATCATGTGACTCATTTTGAATTGACAATTTTTTAGCCCAAAAGCACGACCTGGTTATTGCTGCGCTTCAAAACCAAGAACCCGCTTCAAAGTAAAAGAATGTCATGCATCCAGCACAACAGTGCAACTCATCCATTCCCTCATTCTGGCACTCAGCAAATGAGAAGCAAAAACAAGACCAAAACCTACCAATAAGAAAGTTCTTCAGCCGTTGATAGTCTCTCGTTTGTTCAAACTGTTCTCCGGCAAATAGCAACATTGGCTTAATCCCCGATGCAACTTTAGCAACCTAAATGGTACGAGATGTCGGTTAAGTGTAAGAATTTATACTCTGCGTACCTTAAACTCCTCAAGGGCTCTGTACTGGTCCATCCCAAACTCAAACATGTCCAGAATGTGTCCATCAAAGGTACGACCAAGAATAAGATTGTTTGGCCTCTTCTTGTTGTGGGATCCGAACACGAAAAGAGACGCGTCTGACTTCTGCATCATCATTTCCTGCAAAAGCACTGATGTTAGGTGATCACAACTGGACGCCGTCGGGCAGAGTCGCACAGCACGTACTATTGGGACGGCATCTTCCATGGGTTTGGCTTCGTTTTTTCTGAAATTTTAACATATTGTTAACACCAACGATGAGCACCGAACGTCTTCCTTAATTCTCACTTATTAAAGACGACTGCGTGTGGGCCTTTCAATGAACGCTGAAAAAGTTGAGACTTTCAATTAATCCGGCAAGAATTTCAACAGTCACCTACCAAATCTTTCATAGCTTTCGTGACAATATTGTTAGCGCTAGACCCGCGAATCAAAATGGTGGTCTTTGGATTCTCCGTAATTTTCGGCTCACGTTTCTCAAGGGCGAGCTTTCCCCGATGTGTTTTCGGTTTGCTGTAAAGAAGGGTAAACAGCATCAAACCTCCTCTACCTATCACAGGACCACTTTGTTTTCTACAACTTCGTAAGTTCAACTGTGCCGTGTCATGATATCGTGCGGCTCAAAACACAAACATCTGATTTACAATATCGCCTTTTGTTGCAGAAAAAACCTATAATACTCACACAACACGCTGTGTCACAGCCATTTCGCACGTGGTATTTAAACGGATTTTATTGGATCAGATTCGGACACCAGGCTGGATCGTAGATTGGATTGGACGTAGTTAAAGATTGTGCAATATTTGAATAAATACATCACTTTGTACCATAGTCATATTGTACTGCACTCCAGAATATTAATAGAAAAAGACGCGTTTTTCTACGCGCAGTAATTACCGATACAACAAATTAAATAAACAGTCACGTGACATGGTGACGTACAATTGCATGCCCGTCTGTGGCTGGCGCGCTTGTGTGACGTCAGCAGACAAGTTTTGGTTTCTCTGGGCTCATTTTGCGACGCTTCTATTGAGCCACTGTCACTAAAATTTGGAACGCAAGCTTCTGCGAGAAAATAGAACCATATTTTTTGTCGTTCGGACAGAAGTTGGAGCCAATTGTCGCAACCCGTTTAATCGCAAACTGCTCTGGAGAGGTTTGTTTCCTCTATGCGCTCGCAGCTTTAACTGGGACAGCACAACCGCACAACCCCCGTTCGGAAAACGTTGGACATGACACCATGGCATCTGCTGTTACTCTCAGCGGGGCACTTAAATCTTTATTCATAGCGTAAGAACCAACGATAAGGGACGAATACACAAACACATAGCTCTGTGCTTGTTTATTCGTCCCTTTAATTGCCCAAGCTCAGGTTTTTACGCTATGGATTTCGTCCACCAGCTCGCCATGGTTTTTTTGCTCATCAGCTTTTCACCTTCCACTAGATAGGTGGGGTTTGCTGTCATGAAGCAACAAATTATCTGCATTCGTCCTCAACAGTTTATTTAAGATCATTAGGAGGCTATCCTTAGTGAAAACCTGAAGGTCAACACATTGATCAACAGGGCTGGTGAATACAACGCAGATTGTGAAATAACTTAAAAGAACAAATAAGACAAAAGCTGAGTCAAGAGCAAATACATATTATGAAGTGATAATATCAATTCACAAACACACTTTTAACAACTATGCCAAAGTTGTTTGGTCCTATATGCATTTCTGTTCTTGCTATGTAGAACTCAGAATGGTGCTCGAAGAATCACATTATTGCACTCAGCAAGTGCTTTCTAATAGTTGTGTAGCCCAGGTTCGACTTTTCTACCTTGTAGAAAAATTCTGATGTCGGCAGCCTCTGACTGAGCGTGCGCAGGAACTCCTCGTCATGGGTAATGATGATCATCTGAAAGTTCTTTTGTGCCATCCTCTCCTTGATGATGTTTGCTAACGCTGCTGCAAGACCCCTGATATTGGCACGGTCGAGATTTGTCGTTGGTTCGTCGAGCGCCAGGATTCCGCAGTTGTGGCAGAAAGTCTCCGCAAGGGCGAGTCGGATGATGATGGACGCCATCACTTTCTGGCCAGCACTGCAGCGCCCTCTCATGTCCTGCTCCACATTGCCACGCACCATGACCACCCTGTAGTTGCAGGTGCGCTTGGAGTTTGTCAGTCCCTTGTCGTCTGCCTCCGTCTTTATCTTGATGTACTCGATGTCATCACCACAGTAGGTCTCCTGCCACAGTTGGCGAATCACCTTGTTGATGTCCTTCATCTTTTGCTCATGATATCTGCAAAATGGAAAGGACACACAATGTTATTACATGACTGTGCAGGTTTACAACTACTAAAAGAAACAAACTGTTTGTAATTCACCAACAAAACTAAAAAAAAAACATTAAAGACAGCAACAAAAAATCCTACTGGAGCACAGCATAGTTGATGGCGCGGTAGTACATATCCTGCTCCTTGCTCAACTTCTCTTTCAACTTCATCTTGCAGAGATCGTGGACGTACTCCTTCTTTGCATCCTTGAAATGTCCTGCCAACTCTCGCTTGGCTGCTTCAATCTTGATTCGATGCTCCTTGCAACGGACATCGTAATACTCCCTTTCCTCCCTCAACGTCTGCATCTTCTCCGCAATCCTCCGCTTCTCCAGCTGCAGGTTGCGAACTTCGAGGCTGTCCAGCTGCTCCCGAATCTGCCGGATGTGGGTCTCTCGTCGAACCATCTCGACCCGCAATTCGTGGAGCTGGAGGTTGTCCTTCAGTTCCCGTTGGCGTAGTTCTTCGTTGGAGAGGTTCTTCTGCAAGCGACCAATGGAGGCCTCCTTCTCAAACTTTTCTCTCTCGAGTACGTCAATCTTGCCCTGGAATGCAGACAGTTTGGCCCTGACATTGTCCAGTTTCTCCAATTTTCCATTTTCAGAGAATGCCTTGATAGCAGCAAAAGACTTTTGGATCTCTTCTTTTTCTGCTTCTCGATTGCTTATCCTGCTCCGAAATTCTTCTACCAGACGCTCAGCATCTTTAACCGTGGCTTCCTTTGCCTGAAATAGAAACCCACGAGTCTTTGAGGTTCCAGTGACCTGACAAACAGCCGCAAATGTTCCCCATTTAAATCTGAGCACCTATTTCTTTTTATGGTCAGTACTTACGCCTGTCAACAGCTTTCTATTATTAACGAGGTATCCTCTATCCCAATAGTACTCGTGAACCATTTATTTTTGTCAGCTCCCCTGAACAGGGGCTTTCCCAGTATGCATACGTTCACTTCCAACTATGCATCCAACAGAACAAAAATTTAAGCACATTGCGCAGCTTCAAATCCTTCTGCGTAACTACAAGTTTTCATAATCTAATTGTTGAATTCAATGCGTAGCTAACCTACAGCTATTAAACTTGACAACTATTTTTTCCTGACTGGTTACAGCAGTTCTCAGCAAAGACTCACGTGCCCAGCTTGACAAAGTTCCTGCTCAAAGTTATTTGTCTCTCTGACCAATCCAGACTCTGCAGCCTTCAACTTTTCTATTTCTACTTCCAACTTGACTTTCCGGTCTCGCAGGTGAGACTCTTCTTTCATTTTAGACTCCAACTTGAGCTTTGTGCTTTGCACTTCGTTCAGCGACATCTTCAGCTGCTGGTACTCTTCCAGCTTGCCCCGGTACGTGGCCGTTGTCTCGTCCACTGCCTTCACCTCCTCGTTCAAGTTCTTTATCTCTTTGGCAAGCACGTCCGCCGTCCTGCCAGGCTTCAATCTGCGTACACCGGGCGACCTCGAAGACAGCTTCCTCTGCAGGGACGCAACTTCCGATTCCAGACGATCTATAGTTTCCGCATCTCTGACGAGGGACCGTGCCGCCTCCAAGTTGAACACTTCCTCCACGTCCAGGGCCTCTACCTTCTCGGCACAAAGTTTCCTCGACCTTTCCAAGTGGTCGTCCATCTCTTGGATCTGTCGCTCCAAGTCTGGCACTTCCAGCCTCAACTTTGTCATCTTCTCCTCATCCCCCTTCAGTCGCATCATCGCATTGTACCTCGCCTCTTTCTCGGAAAGTTCTCTCGTCATCTTTTCCAGTTCGCTCGGAATACGTTGGATCTTCTCTTCGATGGCATCGGCCAGCTTTCGAGCTTCTCTCGAGTCACTGAATCCACGCTTACACAGTGGACAGCAGGCGCTGCTCTCTTTCTTTATTTTTGTGACGTACCTCTTGAAGATGAGCTCGCTTCCGTTCAGGCAACCCTTGTCGTCACGGAGCTGCGCGATGCTAAAATTCAGCTCCGCAATGCTGTCGTCCAGGCCTTCCGAGCCACAGACACTCATTATCTTCTTTTTTATCTTTTCCAGTTCAGCTTCCTTCCTTTTCAGGTCTTCTTTCACCATTCGTTGTCGAGTTTCTAAAGAGCTCTCGGACGCTTGCAACTTGTTGCACTCGCTTCGAAGCACGCTCACTTGATCTTCTATGCTGCGCACCTTATTTTTGACTTTGGTTGCAAAATCTGTGGATGGGAAATTTCCAAGAAGCTCTTCAAACTTGCCACGTGCCTCGTCTTTTGTCGACTCGAGCAAATTACGCTTCTCGTCGAGTTCTTTACGAACGTGCTCGATTTCCGCCTGTTCCACGCTCAACTTTTGCATGTCTACCAACTCCCTGCTCAGGAGTTCCAGCTTCTGTCGTAGGTCCTCACGCAGTTTCTGGTTTGTGTCAATCCTTTCACGGACGTTCTCCATTGGGATTTCCGCTTCGAGACCAGCGACCTTGCCCTGGAGGTCAGAGATCTCATTTTCGTAACTGCGAATCTGCGAACAATAAGTTTCAGCCTGAAGCAATTCGCGCCGGATCTGCATCATTTCTTTCTGATTCTCTGAAACCTGCTTTCGAGTGGACTCCAACCTTTGCTCACTCTTTGACTTCTGCTCGCGCAAATTGTCCACACGATCTTGTTGTTCTTTCACTTTTGCATCTCGCTCTCTCTTAGAATTTTCCAGACCCTGCTGCACCCCTTTCACCAATTCACTAAGTTCATACAAAACAGAAGAGACCTTCTCGGAAATTGGAGAGTGCTTCGGCAACAACAGCTTTAAGCCTAGCTTATCGTTCAGCTTCTCAATTTTCTCTTCAAGTGCCTTTGTCGCTATATCCGTTGCCCTTTTCTCGCTTTCCAGTTGCCCCAGAAGCGGAAGCAATTCACTCTTTTCGTTAGTCATGTCGTTTATCCTGTGCGACAAATGACCCAATTCTTCCTGCAGGCCTTCGAGCGATTTTTTCTGCCTTTCCACGTGGGCTTCAAAGTCCTCAATTTCTCCTTTCAACTCGGAGACAGGACCCTCGTAAATTTCTTTCAAGTTTTTCTTGATCCGTTCGCACATGGACTTTGTCCCGTCCAGTTTGTCCTGCTCCAGCTTAAGGCTCGCCTCAATCTCTTTCATCTCTGCTTCTTTCTTTTCCACTTCTTCCCACTTCTTTGTGATGTCTGAAAGTTTCTCTTCGACCTGTTGGCAGTTTGCTTTGCCCTCCTCGAACTGGCGCGTGCACGACCTGATTTCGTCTTCGTACTCCTGGGCACGCTCCTTGCGTTTTGCCAAATGAATCATGGTCTTGCTCAAAACATTAACCTCTGCGTCATACTCTTTCTTGAGTTGTCGAATGGAGTCGAGCAACTTCAGGTACTGGGTGGCAGCAAAGATGTTGTCAAACTTGGTCTTTAGTTGGAGCCCTTCGGACAACGGCCAGCACGAATCTGCCTGGTGGCAGAAAATGACGTTATCCAGAATCGGACGCGGAACTCCGAGCAGTTCGGTGATCGTGGCAGAAACGTCCATGCATTTTGGTGTGACATGTAACTTGCTTCCGTCAGCCGCGTGTTGTACGAGGGCTGCGTCCACCGTCTTAAAGGTTCCAGCGTTCGTTTTGTTCTGTTTCATGTTGAAACTGCGTGTCACAATGTTCTGTTTCCCTCGAACATCACGAAACATGAGCTTGATCTGAGCATTCACTTCGCGTTCGCCGCTCAGTTTTGGGTCGTTTATGAAAACCCTTCCTTGTCCAGGAGGCAACTCCCCTGTCGTGGCGTTCCTCAGACATTCGATTATGGTTGTCTTCCCAGTCCCGTTACAGCCGAGAATGAAAGTAACAGGTGAAGTAAACGCCATCACCTGTTTGTGTTCCTCCTTTGGTCCGAAGCTTCGGATCCCCTGAATCTGAAGCTTTTCAAGCATTGACATGTTAAGCGTCTTGTAACAGCGTTCAGATATTAGGAAACCAATTAATATGTCATTACATGGGTCCAGCAGGTGCAACCTTCAACACGCCAGATGAGAAAAGGTAAGGGCGCCAAATCTCAGGCTACAGATGCGACTGGATACGGCTACGGCTACGTTCTTTACCTCGTATCGTCTCGGTTTTCTTGTCGGTTTTGATTTCACGGTAATTACACAAGTTCAACATAAAAGAAGAAGTTCGGAACTGGGACTGGGCTTATATACGTGGTTATTTCCTAGAACTGACTTTTAGTTCATTGTAATTATATTGTTATTACTCTATAGTTGATTCACTCTAATTTTTCAGCTGACGTTAGGAATAAGTTAATTTGTTCTCTATATCGTATTTAGCAACACAATGTCAAAATTAGGAATAACAAAAATTGTGCGCATTGGAAAAGATTTATAATAAGTATTACACGAGCACGCAAAAGAAGAAGAGATACTAGCAGCTCAGGGTGCGTGTCCCTTTGTCCCTCTCCCGATAAAAACGCGACTGTTTAATGTGAATAATGTGGTTAGATAAGAATAATTCCCTATGCGACTCTCTGGGGGTCCCTGCTGGTACCGATTCAGTCGATTGTTATCACGCACACGTCTCGAGGAAGTGCTAGTGTGGGGAAATTTCCTGCCGTGAAGCGTCTGTCCCGAAGAACATGCCGTCACAGCACAGTATCCTTGTGCCAAGAGCGTCAGTGAATTAGCCCTGCACGTGATGCTGGGCACGTGCCAGTCTGCCCGCGCTCTTCAAACATTCCAGCTGCTCACTGCAACATGTCCGTGGGGAAAGCGCCTAGCTCGCCGTCACAAACGCAGTTCCTTCCAGAAGATTATATTCCAGTAGCACCTCCGCCGTACGTCCCCGTGGCTTACTGTTTCCCCACCAGCGCTCATCCTTCCACTCATTCAAGGCATCGAGACAGAAGCCCATCTCCCGAAAGGCCCTCCAACAGAAGAGCAAGCATCCCTGTGTTCCTAAAGCAGCCTCCGGTGCCCCAAGTCATATTGTCGCCGGCTTACGTTACCGGTTTCGGCGCCGTGCCACCCTATCAACACGGGACTCTCAGCAAAGAATTAGATGTCATATCAACGCGCCGTATCAACGCCGTTCTTCGTGAACTAACTGGACGTCCCATATGCTCGGATCAAGAGGAGACAAACCAAGATAACACCGCCGGTTGGTGTCGGTCTGCTTTCTTCCTGGCAACCGTGATCGTAGCGTTGGCGATGGGATCGTTACTTTCATACTATGCCGTTAGCAACGGCGTCATAGACACGGACATCAAAATAAGCAATTCTTCCAACGTGATTCACTTGAGAGGTGGCTCCGGAATCATCAGGGCGCCAGAGCGCGACATTGGGACAACGACGAAGGCGAATCGAGCTTTCTTCCTCAACTTGACGCAGGAGGAAGACGATGCATTGAATGTGACTGCAAAGACTTGGTTTAAGAAAGCGCGATGTCGATCTGAACTGTGTCGGTACGAAACGCAGAGACTGAACAGCAGCCTCAACTGGACCATCTCGCCCTGCCATGATTTTTACGACTTTGTCTGCGCCTCCTGGAAAACTAGCAGAAATGCTGTCTTCTCTCAGGACTCCGTTTACGTTGCGGAGATCGAGACCATTCTCAAGGAGGGGTTAATCGACAAAGAGTTTGGCGGCGACAACCGCTCAGCGATCGCGCATGCGAGACAACTATTGAGTTTGTGTATCAATAATAGATCCAGTGACCCTGAGCAAGAGTGGAGGGATCTGATGACACTCTTGGAAACTGTAGGGCTGGAAAACTGGCCTTACAAGAACGACACTGTCAGTCGGGCTGACTTCTGGCGTACAAACGCCATGTTGTACAGGCATTTAGGCCTGTCCGCTTTGGTATCTGTAACTGTTGAGAGAGACCCCGATAACGATACCAACTACATCGTGGCTCTCGACGAGCCAGATCTCCTGATTGGTTTGTACGGAACCAAGGGAGCCTACTTACCCAACTGGTACGGCGATGTAGTCAGGGCGGTCATGAAGCTTTTCTCGCCACTCAAGTACCTCGCGCACGCGCAGAGCGTGCTTCACTTTTCTGAAAAGCTGTCGGAGATTACGAGTTCAAGAGGGGAACGAAATTACGCGGAAGAAGCGAAAATCTCAACCATTCAGCGCTTCCATTCGTATGCTCAGTTCTTAGGCTTCATCTTCGACGAGATAGCGCCAGTCACGGAACGTACCCGACTTCTGATCAAGAACGTTCGTTACATGAAGGCTGTGAAAAGCTTACTTCACGTCACCCAGAACTGCGTCGTCCTCAACTATCTGGGTTTCAGAGCTGTTTTGCACGTCGCACCTTTATTGCTACAGGAAGGCTTTTCCGACTTGGCAGCTGTTCGTATGAGACAACTAACGGGAGTGCTAAGTCACAAATGGCAACGATGGCAGACCTGTCTGCGAGTTATGGACACCGTTCTTCCAACGGTATACCTTCAGTATTACCGTAAGTTCGTGCTGAAGAAGACGGACACCGTGAAAGTGACAGCTTTGTTAAACGAGCTCAAGAGTAGCCTTCTGCTAAGTATTAGCGATGTGACGTGGATGTCGCGCGAGAGCAAAGTCCTCTCCAAGAACGTCCTGTCAGAACTGAAGCTAGAGTCGTTCTTTCCATCTTGGTTGACGGATGAAAACGACAGCGACGACACCTACCCGGACGTGATCCAGACACATCTTCTGGAGACGTACAGGGCGCACGCTCAAAGGGTGGCAGAAGGTCATCTGCTCAAATTATCCGGACGAGATTTAGGACGCCATCTTGACTGGCGAGGCACTATATTTGATACCTATCCTACTTTCGACTACGAAACGAGGACCGTTTTCGTCCCCGTGGGAATCTTCAACTTCAGTTACCCGAGCACAGAGCCCGCTCTCCTAATCCAGATTCCCAGAATCGCCACCCGAGTCCTGTCGGCCATGATAGCCAGCCTGCACCGAAATTTTTACCCTCGTCCTCAGGAAGCCTGGCTCCTGAGCACGGCCACATCAATCAAGGAGAAGCAGACCTGTCTTCAAGCGCACTACCATGTGGTATCGAACTCGATGCATGATGGCAAAGATATCACAACCTCGTACGACTTCTTGGACAATGCTGCTCTAGAGCCGGCCATGAAGCACTTCGTGAAATACGCCCAAGAGAGCGGAATTGAGCTTCAGAAAGAGGTGACTACGGTGGCTCTGAATGTGCGCCAGTTGTTCCACGTTTTGCTTGCTCTCGAGATGTGCGAGAAGAGCGGTGCGGACATGTTGAGAAGGGAATTGACTGAGGACGCATTCACGCAGCCCAAGTTGAGAGTTAATGTGCCGTTACGCAATACTGACGAGTTTGCCAGAGTGTGGCGTTGCCGTCATAACGACCCCATGGTTTCGAGAAACAAGTGCAACTTATGGGCCTGACTTCCTGTTCGCGTCGTTTAATTTCATTATGTCATTATTAATGTTATTTTCAGTCGTAAATTATTCCTTGTCTCGTTGATGATGCGCAGTCTGATTTCCGAAGAATTATGAAGTAACAGAACTTAAAACTGAATGAAAACTGAAAGCAAGCCCAATATACAAGGACGCTACGCAACGTACTATCCCAAAATAATTTAAATCATTAGGCAGGAAAATCACTTTTACTCAAAGTATTTATGTATATGGGGATTAAAAACATTCCTTACATAAGAGAGCTGAGATGAGTTGTAAATTCTTTTGGTTGCCAGAGGCTCCAATCTCACGATCAAGGCAGCGGCTAATCCCATTCCGCTCACAGCTTTCGACACAAGCACTTGTGTTTAAAGTCAGAACACCAATTTCCAAAATATCGTACCTATTGTGGCACCAAAACACGATCGGAAGGTACATTCTGCGCTCTTTCGGTTTCGATTTCGAAGCATCCAGGCAAAAAAAGTGACGGGTAGATCACGCGACTCATCACGTGATTCGATCTCAGGTTCGCTGGCGGCGGCACCTACCGGAAGCGCTCGCAACTGATCCCCCTCTTCCGCCATGACTGCAATGGTGATTCCCTTTGCGATACAGGATCCTCGGTAAACAACGTCCCAAGCGCTCACTTCAGCCCTCAGTCGTTGCTCCAAAGAAGAATATCGGAGTTAATCTCGTTAAGGTAAGCGAATATTTTTTGCTGGCGACCAATGAAAAAAGCCGCTGAGGAGGGAAGGCGCTCGCTCCGTTGGATACAGAGAAGGAGGTTGACATGACCAGATCGTTGTTTATTGGAACGCACTTGCATTTCGCGCCCCAGGAACAGCGAATTGGACCCGAACCTAATCTATGCGACCGGGAATGATGAAAACTTGGATTAATATTCGGAAGGGCACTCGAAAAGTAACCGTAAATGTGCAAGGGTTGACAGCGAAACGTCACAAGCACGCCCGTTTGCGACGGCGGTCTACATATTCCGGAACAGACGAAATTTTATAAAATCTATGTAAATTATGAAAAATATCTCTCTGTATTAAAGACTACTCAGAAGGTGGCGGCAAAAGAAGGCGCCTCGGCGTCACGGAATGCAGAAAGCGAAAAGAATAAGCTCGGCTGCACTACCGAACTCTAGTGTGTTGTGGAGCAGCAAACCTACAGAAGAAGACATTATTGTGTTTGTAATCTTCTTCTTGTTTTAGCCCCTTAAAGACATCCGTAAAGAAGTTGAACATGATTTTCCAACATAGCACACGAGTTCTTCATTTTTTGGCATGAGCAACGGAGTGCAATGAACGTCTTTTCCATGTAATCAAGAACTGTGCAGGTAGACTTAACGGAGCGCCGAAAAGAATCTACGAAAGACCTCGGCGAAGCACTAGCACAATATGTCATCAATAAACCGTCAGCGCATCGAACATTTGAAGGAAAGAAGTGAGCCAGGAAAAAGACAGAAGCTGCCGGACTTATCCTCTGGCATATCCTCTGCTTGCAATTCTTTTCCCCACGACGGATGAACCCGCCGAGTTGTACCAGATCCTTTGCGAGAAACGGGAGGAAATTGATCTGCTCTGGGAGAGATTTGGGGTTAATAAAATCGCATTCACTCGTGCCCTCCACAGTAGAAATAGTTCGCAAATGAGTCGAGTGCAGTCAAGATCCATCAACCCTTCAGTAAAAGATTCTCGCAGTGTGACATGTCCAAGTGAGAGTGGAAAGAATGCCTCTGGTGACGCAGCCAGAAGGCAGCATTGACCCGCAAGTCGTGGAGCTTCTGCTCGCGTCGAGAGCTCCGCATGTTCTAGGACTTTTCCGTCCATCTCTGCGAGGTTTTGTGGTTCAGCTATGCGCGTGTTTGTTGCTCTGACGTCTGGGCTGAGACAGGCTTCGTTCGACAGTACCATTCGAAACTAGCCTTTACAGCAAATTACAGTTCATGAGGCAAATCCCCGATATACCTCTTGTGTATCGGAATTTTGGTCATCATGAATTGCGACCCAATTGTGACACAAAAACTAAATTGTTTGTCAAAGCAACTACTGTTCGTTAAATTTTTTTAGCAATGTCTTAACTTGCTCCGAGTCCTTCAGGGAAATCGTGAAAATTAAAAAGAAAACTTAGCCCTCAACATTTTCACGGCTTGTATACCATCTGTTAAGCCTTGCGAGGAAGCTGCTTTTGCTCAACGCTTTACATTTATTATTTACATTTACATTACAGTTATAACCTTAGTTTTGCTGTAAATTCAAAAGCTCGAATCTTCCTCTCTTCTTTTTTTAAGACATATCCTCAAAGAAGTTTCCGAAACGAAGATACTCACATAAAACTTTAGCCTACAATCCGCATTTCAACGTATAATTTACCTGCAGTTTAAACTGAGGACTTTATCTCCCTATATGAAGGAGCTTAACTTTACTCTTGCAGCTTCTGAAATAAATCAACATGAACTGCGTTCTTGCCGTTCCATTGCGTGAAATGGGAAGCATACATGGGGTC
Source organism: Ornithodoros moubata (assembly GCA_029532675.1). Classification (NCBI taxonomy): domain Eukaryota; kingdom Metazoa; phylum Arthropoda; class Arachnida; order Ixodida; family Argasidae; genus Ornithodoros; species Ornithodoros moubata. Next base: position 25,664 of record JARGYV010085580.1, read on the forward strand.
TTTGCTTTGGGGGAAATTATGTAGCTGCGTGCTTTCGTGCACAAGCAGGAAAGAGCGAATTTCTTCCTGGGTCCTGCCCTCGAAGCTGCTGCTGGGCCTGTGCTCAAGTCTGTCCAGGCTTCCGCGTTTTATTTGAAGCGCTAAGCAAAGTTTCTCACAGCCTAAAATGACCGCACCTGCGCCCCGTCGATGAAGGCCACGTGCATTTATTCCTGGGACCACATTTCAGGATTAATTGGTGACGAAGATGTGCGGCGTTACGAACATTGTTTCTTTTGTAGAGGATAACGATCTTGCGCAGGTAATGCGCTCGTGTCTTTCCAGCCTTTTTGGGTTCATTCTATTCGCGACTTCAGGGAATAAAGAAGCCTGGTACCGTCTACAGTTGCCTCGCGACGTAAACGCACGAATTATTAGTATCGTTACCGTCTTCCCACAATTGGTGACACCGACGTGATAACCAGAAATGTCTTCGCCGAATGACAAACTGGCGCCGGTTCGCACAGCACCCCCTCCCATTCCGGCAGCAGACATGGCCCCTTTGGCAGCTCTTTCACCGCGTGCAACCTGACAGCATTCTGGGCCAACAACTCATCCCTATGGTTTGCACAAGCAGAGTCGGAATTCACGCTCAGGGACATTCGCTCGCAAGTGATCAAGCACCACATCATCCGTGCACTTCCGGAGTGCGACACAGTGGGAGTCGCCGACCTGGTGGCAGCTCCGCCACGGGAGCCTGGAAGATAGGATTGCTGCAACGCTTCCAGCCCTCCGATAGTCAGCGACTTAGAAGTCTACTCTCCGTGGGATAGATCGGTGACGCCCGACTTACACAGATACTTTGGCAGCTGCGCAACATCCGGGGCAACTACAACGACTCTCACGAGTTGTTCGTCAGTCGTTACACCACTCCTTGTCGCGCTGTACGCCTCTGAGTGAACTTGCTCAATTGGCCGACAGGATTGTTGAGGAGACGGCCACGTCAACTCTCGTTTCTGTCGCGGCCCCAATCACTGATGATTTCTCACTTGGTCTCAAAGCATTGGAGAAGAGCCTAAGCGAACTCCGCAAGGACCTGCGGTCTCGTCGCATGTCACGGTCTCCTTTTGGTCCTTATCGCCTTGTGCTGCCACACAAAAAGCGAAAGGGAAAGTGTGTTTTCCACGAAAAAGAAAAGAAGGCGAGAAGGCAGAAGAAGGAGGCCGCTAAGGCGAAGATGTGGTCTTTCAGTGTGGCGTTGGAAATCCGAGCCTGGCGTCTGTAGGCTTTCCAAGTGGTTCCCGAAGCGTTGCAGTCCTACTATAATGGGGTGACTCACGCAGCAAATGCGAACCTTGGATCCGCTACGCCGACTTTTGGTTGCAACTAGGGTGTGATCACTGCGAGCGGTCGGCGTGACCGGGGCCGCGTTTCAAGCATACGTGCTGCTTTCGAAAGCCAGCAGAAAATAAACACTCTGTCACTGGTACCGTCTCTGTAGAACACCCAATGCAAAAGACGGCAATTTCTGTCCTACATAGTCCGTTCTATTGGATGGGCGTGTTTCTGGAGAGTCGTAGATGTGAAGACATCGCCCTCTCATGTTCATGACCACAGTTATACATTAAACAGGAACATCGTACGTAAACTGGGAGTTCTCCTCAACGATCGCTTTGTGGCATGAATTGCCTTCGGGAGCGTTTTGTGTCCAACGGATAGTTCTTGACATCACCGAGGGAGAATACCATTCGTGGCCATACTGTATGACACACCATCATTTGAGGCAAAGAAAAAGTACAAAAATGTTAATGTCATCACGTAACACTTATTCATCGCGTGCGTTCCGCTCAAGGAAACTCGATAGTAGCGCTTTGAAAGAGGAGAACATAAAATGAGGAACGAAACAAGCTCGTAAAGAAAGGTTCCAAATGCGCGCCGTGGCCATAGCAGGGCAACGGAGGGTACATCCACAGGGCTTTACGGGGAGTTTGGCAGGCATGCACTGGGGCCGTCAGCCTCGTACATTATTTCATGTCTGTTCAGTATCAGCATTCAGTATATGTGTTACTCTGTTTGTGTCGGGTAGTCAAAGGTGAGGGGTGATTATTCACTCGAGCCGCATACGGGCTCCGACAGCGGACGTAATCATAATAAAAAGGACAATTTTTTCTTTTATCTCAGCAAAGGTAAATCAGACGGCCAACGACACTTAGCAGCAATCAAAGCATATCAAAGCCTGTAGCCTATAAATGAAGCTCAGTTGGTTACAAGCTCGCGATTACTATTTTAAATCTGCGGTGCCTGGCGAGAAAAAAAAAAAAAGAATCGGATGTCTTCCTCTCAACAGTGAGTATCATGCCTTTCTTACGCCTGGAGTGCAGCCATTTGAGCCGGAAAACCCGTTACGAGGGAAGGCACACCTCGTCAACGTCATTTGCTCAGCCCCATCAAGTTATGCCGCCGCTCTGTTTATGTCAAGTGGATAGCGGCAACAATCAACTAAAAAGTACATCATTGGAATGAGGCACGTGCCTTTTATTCATCTACTTAGTTTCTATCTTATTTTAGTTTTATTTTTTGCAGTTCGTGAAGCAGACATCTCGAATGACCTTCGACTCGTATCCCTTTACAGTGGTCTTAACTATAAGAGGCATAATTCTGACGAAGCAAAGATGACAACACTAATAAATAAGTAAATACAAGGGGCCGCCACTGTGGCTATGGCGGTATTTTAAATACTCCCTTTTCCCCTGCTGCAAAGAGTAGTTCCTGTTCAGGAGAGCAAGTTTTGGGGAGCACGTGTTTTCCCGATGTACCAGCCGAGCACGCCATGTACGATCTTCTGGCACAGCGTTACATAATTTACGCGTCTTCTTCTACCTCGCTGCGACTTTCTGCGAGGGCTACAACTATCGGCATTATAGCCATAATGAGCGAAATTGCTTACGTTATCGAGATGTCTGCTTGTCTTCTGTTAAGAAGTTCTTCGTGTTGGGCAACTATTTCAGCATTGTAAACGTGTCTTCTTCATGTGTGATTAGAAATGAGTGAAGCATTTTGTGCAGCCCTTGAAATAAATAGAGTTGAACATATAAGCGTAACAAAGGACTGAGCAACCGCTCACCTTGCCAGTGCGTGGGGTTGCGAACGCATTAGCGCTTGTATTAGCTCTTATGAGATTCTGTTAGTTAACGCCACCACCTTGGTCACGGCTAATACCGATACCATGGAGTACTCTTCATGTGGCGTTATGCGCTCCCATGTGATCTCAGTGGTCCAAGTATACATACATATATGCGTCGTTGTGAAGAAACGCGTGCGCATAGTAGGTGTACGTACGTTGGCGTGAAACAAGCTGTATACGGGACTAATGTTCATTGAGATAGTCAATGCATACTTCGGTTCTATTAGACCTATCCGTGGGAGCATTAAAACAGCAAAGATACCACTTTGCTGAACCTCCGGTTCAACTAAAAAACTAAAACAAGAAAGCGTTTTGTTGGGAATAATGTGGTTCAGGCGCATGTTGGAAGCACTCGTTCTCCGGGTAAACAAAAGCAGACGATTCTATTTCAGGACAGAAGCGCTTTTTACTTGGTGGCGATAGCAGGCCAAGTCTTTCTCTTTCAACTTCCGACAGAAAGCTGCCTTTTTGTCCAGCTGAGCAAAAGCAAATAAACCACGGGAGTTTGCTCATAACGTTTGTTGTAACGCTGCCAAGTGGATGACACGCCCTTATCTTTATGTGCCTACATAGCAGATGAGTGTTGGACATGCAGATATCAGTTAAAACACGCGTACCTGATATCCAGGAGGAATTGAGATTTGAAGGCACAAACCCAACAAGTACAACGTAATGAAAGTTAGATACAATAGGGGTGGTCGTCAGGTATCTGATCAGTTTGTGGTCGCTTCCGTGATGTGCTATGAAAGCAACCCGAATCGACCCGTCCATCCCTAATGCACGTGACTTTCAGTACATTGTGCCGCTAGGGAAGCTACACGAACGTAAAAGAAATGAATAAAAAATACTTTTGCTCGTCGTACCTTTTTTGTGCGTCAGGAATCTCTTATCTTTGAGTTATCCGTTTGAGACATGATAACGGCACGCCCGCATGCTACTACCTATCTGTAAGTGAAGGTAGGTTTCAACAAGCCTGTAAGTATATGCTTGAACGAAAAAATCGTCTTATAAACTATATCTTTTTAATTTTCAAGGTAGCAGTAGACTGAAAACTGTACTGCCAGGTCTTGGGAACTAACAGCTTTTGTAAGTCGGAACTTGTTTTTTTTAAATAATGTTTATTCGTACCCGTAAACCCGCAACACGATCAATTACATAGGGCCTTGCCTGACGTTTATGCAAGAAGTGCTATGCGGAATAAAGTGATGAGTATTTTATTCAAATCGTCATTCAACTTGTACTCAAATTGCAATACTCCTTTAAGGAGTTCACGGATATAATAGAGTCCACGGGTATGTTATTATCAGTTAGGTTGGATGTCCTGCAGCGGTGAAGCAGGGCAAAGGGTCTCTCATTGCTGGATATCTCCCAGCTGGCGGCAAAGCGCGCGGCGAAAGGAAAATGAATCTTATCTCGAATCATTAACTCCATCCTCGAAAATCAATTGGTCCGCGGGCTCCTCCCTCGAAGCTCCTTTTGGATTGCAATAGACGGCGGCAGCGAGGCCTTCGGGCACGCAATCGCCGACTAAAGACGAGACTGCGGGGCATACGACCTCGGAAGACGGCATCCCGACTTTGACTGGACGTACGGATTTGACCTTGACACAGCGGATGGGGTCAGGTCAGATATATCAATACCACAAGGGGACTGCCTGCCTGTTATGCTGTCTTCTCATCGCCGGGGCCCGAAGCGAAATCATCATCCTCAAGAGCGGTACGGTTGAGGGGGGACGGATGTACCGAGCTCACATGGAGCGCACGCCACGAATCCCGGTATTCGGGAACCATTTGTAACCCACGCATGTCCTTTATCTGTATTAAATAGTGTGTTATCACCTTGTTACACGTTTTAGAACTCTTTGTTCTGTTCTGGCTCAGACTTTCGAAATCTGGAGTTTACCCACCACCTCGCCTGCGTTTATGCCATTTTAGCAACAACATGTTCGTGCCACGAATGTAGACGTGACGGTCAGAGCATTTACTATGAGCCTACGGCCACGGACGTTTGTGTGAAGAGTATATTTCAGGAAGATTTACCTCGTCTTCCTTCGAATATCGCCCCAACCTTAAGAGAAAGGAATTGTGGGCAGTGTCTAACTAGGTAAACAACCCCCGGAAATTCGCTGATGTAAATACGTTCGATTTGAGAAACATGGAAAAGAACAGCGGTTGGACCGAAAGAGCAGTGCGGAGCATGTTCCCTTCCTGCATGATGGGATATGCAAACTTTGGGCACTAGCCCTGTGTTTTTCGTTGCCACATCGCAGATGTGCGGAGAAGGCAGAGGCACAATCCCAGTACGGCCTCACCTGCAGTGATTAGAAGAGAGAGAAAAACAAGGATCCAGGGAGTGCTGAGGAGGAGATGTCGTGAACAGTCGATGGTCCACCATTCGGGAGTTGCCGGGGCCAACGCCAGCGTCAAGGAAGGAGTGCCGACGGCAACGTACCGCCGTCAAGGTGGCTGCGACGCCTGGGAAGACGCTCAACACGTCCTATGGCAGGTAAAAGCTAGTTCAAAGTTCTAAGGGGGATTTCTCCTGAGTAACTTTGTTCGGTTGACCGACAGGGCGCCCAACTGTGCTGCGCAGCCGCGTTCCTGGTCCCGCATCGATGCGTCGCGTCACCCCTGATTCTTCGCAGTTTGCTCACTATGAGCTTCTTCATGACCAGCGTCTGGGCGGGTCTCGTGGTCTGTGCTCCCGACGTCCTCGCCTGGCACCTGACCTGCTTCGTGGTGAACGGGGCCCATGCCTTGTATCTCGCCTGGCTGGCCCTGCCCCCCAGGCTACCCAACGAACTACGGGGCCTCTACGACAGACTCTTCCTCCCTTACCAGGTACACCTCCACCTATTGGAATCTCACCGTCGGCCGGGCACATTCTACACGTACCGCTTCCTCTTCAACATCCGTTACACCACCGTTCCCCAACTCTCTTCAGATATGCACGCCGTTCATAGCAGCACTAGAAGACCAAGATACCAGTAATAAATCCCCCGTAAAAATTAGGTTTCGTTCTAGCTGTCTAGATCCCTCCAGCCTTCTGGAATCGACGTTTACTTTTTTTTTTTATTTGCGGTTGGCCTTCTTCCCTTTGTCTTGTAGTCTTTTCTTGATCACTTGGCTTCGCTTGTACTTCACACCATACTTCCAAAGTGTTCCATTCCCCTTCTCTACAGGTGGGCAAGAAACGGTTTGCAACCCTTGTCCGAGCTGCAGAAATTTTGTCTCTCGGAGCCGATCACAAATATGCTGTGGAAGGGGTTTCGCCTGCGGACCAAAAGGCTTCCATCCTCCTGTCTGGAAAGTAGGTCATCACTCTGGACTGTCTGAGAGAGTATCATCCTTTACTTTTGTCCAGGCTCCAGGTCACGTGCGAAGATGTTCTCCTACATTACATCCAACCGTTCGAGTTTATAGATTCTCCCGAGTACGAGTCATGTCCCATAGGTAGCAACAAACTCTTTCAGGTAAGATCAGCAGCAAAAAGAAAAAATCTGAACAATGATTACGAGATGCGATCCTGGATCCAAATTTCTTTGCCCCTGGCCTTAAAAGGCGTTTAATGTGGGTTTCCGTCGACATGGTATGAGTGAGAGGTGCCCTCAGTGTAAGCCCTGAGATGTGAAAACTTTCAGGTGAGCATCACCGCACTAGAGCCGTGCCGCTACCTGTGCTGGTCCAGGGTGCGGCTTCACAACGTACTTCGATTAAACCCAACAATGGCAGCGATTTTACACAATTTGGTGGGCAGAGACATTGCACTGAAACTGTACTCGCTGGCCGAGTTTCATCAGCTGGGCGCCGACGGGCCCCGGCTCAAAGAACCTCCCGACTGGTGGCGCCAGACCATTCCAAGAAGTATGAGCGCCGACGCTGTGTATACGGAGCCTAAAGGGAGACTGCGGTCCCTGGCTTGGAGGGCTTCAGCCAGCGCGGACGCCAACGCCGCCGTCACCAAAGCGCTCCTGCCGCCCAGGCGACTAGTGAGGAAGCTAACCACGGGGCATGCTGCCAATGGAAGTAAGTTTACTCGCTGGTTCAGTTGGAAAGGAATTCTCTTCTTGGACTACTTGGCTAGACAACGCATAGCGCTGCTTCCTAAGTGACTCGTAAAAAATGTCCAGGGGGACCAGGGTAAAATGCGCAATACAATGCTCACATTAGAAATTTACGATTCATTATGAATGCAGAGTGCTCGTCCGTGGGCTTCGACAGCCCGCCAGCTTCTGGGCTAATAACTCTTGCTCATTCGACCAGCCGTTGCTAAACTTGGGAATCATGTGCATGTGCAGCACTAGCATGTTTTGCTTTTGCAATCACGCCGCTGTGGCTTGCATGGGCATCCGTCACAGATACTGCTCTCATTGCTATGGCATGACACAGACACTGTTCCTATCCACCTAATCTACAACTGACACAGTTAAACAGATAACAAAACTTGCCAGACACATTGTAGGGCAGATAAATGACGATAAGAACATGTCTTCCACATTGATGTTCCATCCCCAGTCGTCAGCAACTGCCATGTTGCCAGTACATTCCTCTAAAGCATCCAACACACAACAAAGAGCTCGTGAGCACTTTTCTCGCAACCTTTTCTTCTTTTGCATAAGACGTGCACGCAAAGGAAGAGTACATTTCATGATAAGAGAAATAAGACCTGCGACACAAGAAGTGAGACGACACCAGCTAGAGCCTGGCCCATGACACTTCTCGACAACCCTTCATGCACTCTATCAAAACACATTGTACACCAGATAGAGAGTCGTAGGATAGTGCAGATAGGTAGGGCATCTCACTCACAGAGTAGTATGTATTCTATATGTTGTGATTAAAGTTAATACAACGTACAACAATGACCCAATGAATGAAGACTCGTTAGGTAGGAGGCACTGACAAGCTCTGCTTTTGCACACCGCTATAGGTGTTTGCCAGCAGCCCATGAAGAGGTCGAGCATTGTCAGGATTGGACGCAACGGCAAGGTGGCTGCTAGTGTGCTTCCACAGGACATTGCAGAGACTGTGCTTTAGCTGCTAAAAAGGCTTTGGATGGAAGTGCATGCGCCTTTAGGCTGTGCAAGGCTCAATGACAAGTCCTCTGCCATTCTTGATATAGTGGCAGCAACGGCTCAACTTTGAATACAATGCAGGTGGACCTACTGCACTGATAGACCTACCCTTTGTTTTACCTCAAGGTGAGGGCCATGGATAGGAAACATTAATTTCAGGTTAATCCCTGTATACAAGGAAAGGTGTTCCATGTTGTATCATCGCCTCAGGAGGACGTGTGTATAATATGCGGACAAGGCCATAGGACAAAAACAAAGATGTGAGACAATATCGCAATACTTCTTGGGGCACTGGGGATTTAGGGGTCAGTGGAACTTATAAAGCGATGGGAAAAGTAGGAAGAGAATGGGATTATTTCTGGGAGGACAACTCGAACGTTCCTCGTAAAGCAAACTCATGAAACAGAGAGAACAGCGACCGTAGCAGCAGTTACCTTTTGGTTGTAGGAAGCTGTCTTCAGATGAGTGTGATCGATGCAAATATGCCACACCATTTACTACCTGCCGTGTCTGACAGAGGATGTTGCACAAATTAAAACTGGAAGCAGAGAACAAGTGCGTAAGAGAATGGAACCGATTAAGTATGTAGGGATGAGAAATGGCACCTGCCGAGGTCAACCCATTTTGCAGTGTCGATGACCGGCTCACTGGTTTGGGACACCACGTCTCTGGCATATGTCATTCACACTTTTGGCAACTTTAGTGTAAAAGGAAATAAAGCAGTCGTTTGCCAGCGCCTGGCATGCATTAGGGGCAGAACAGGTGAAAATTCGAACAGAGTAAGCCCTCTTCCCCGAGGACATTTAAGCAATTCATCCACTCGTACGAGAGGCAAAAAAATGGGTTCCGCGTCAAAGATGTGACTCAAACATTTTGATAGCGTCACTCGCTTGGAGATGGAAGTGTACATTGCGCGAGTGTACACAAACAGTTGTTGACAGCGTCATGCCCGCGGTTTCAAGATTACGCCTTTGTGCACTACAGCAATGCTAAGATGCATGCATATCCCAGATGCACAGTCATTGTAACAACCTATCGGCCCAGTTATTTTTGTAAAATGAAACTTGCACTGGCAACTTCGTGAGGTGAAACATAGCAAAATGGGATGTCGTGGATCAGAGCACATTTCACATTTATATTAAAATATAAATATTCCGCACACTTTTACACTGAGAAAAAGATCCTTCAATATTTTCTTATCAAACACAGGACATGAGAGACAAGGGGGGAGAAATGCCTCATCACATTTGTGCATAGTAAGTTATTCGTGTTTCCTATAAGGTTTCCTGGCATGGCACTAATAGCTTTTAAAGCCTATTGTTAGTTACAAACCACGGATGCCGCACCAGTAAAGTTTTCAGATGAGGGAAAAAAATGCGGAGAAAATATTAAAGATACTACCCATATTTGAAATTTTGTCCACTTTGCGCCCATTTCTACAGACCAATTGAAGCTTCACACAGAAAGAGTTCACTCATTGCCAGCAAATGCTTGTCTCTCCCAAACACAACCTGCAAGCCAATCATGGCAGGAGATAGTCGCATTCTGCCTTCCTCACTACGCAAACATCTCCTTCTCGCCGAGCCAGATAAAATTTATAGAAAACATTTCACACTGGAAACTACAAGTGATGTGGCCAGAAATCACCGTACACATTCCGAAAAATCTCTCCAAGGTTCTCTTCCTACGCATGACCCCTTAATAGCAACACCCCCAAGGGTTCCTTCATATCCTTCGGGAGTGTCGAAATTAGCCAAAAATTTTCAATTTCTATTTTGTATTGCAACAGCAGCAGAGTGCGTACATTACTCTCTTTACAACAGCTGAGGCGTTGCTTCTACCTCCATCAGTGAGTCATCATAACAGCCGTTACGGTGTGCCAGACAGCATAGGAAATGGTTGGCATCAGCTCAAATGGTGACAGAGGTTCACTTCCCCACCCAACCAATTCCCATGATACGGTTGCAACCACTTCCAGCTGCTCGATCTCGCACAGGTTCTCTTTTGACAAGTTTGATACCCTGGGACAGACAAAAAAAAAAATTCTGTATAGGTAATAATTTTTGCGAGGAACTAATGTTCGCGAATTTAAAGTCCCGCGAAATATTCGAAGGAATAACAGAAAAATACGAGAAAGGAATAAGGCTGAGGACGCTGAAGAAACGGGGGTCTCTGAAATACACAGAAAATATTCTACAGAGGGCAGTAATGGTCGCACCGTTACACTGACAGCACATAGAAAAAGTAGGTTATCGTCATTTTTGGGTCATTGGCCTGGCCAGCCTGGTGTAGGCAAATGATAGCTGGCAATGACGCATGTTGAAACGTAGATCCTTTCCTGGAACCGATCACGTGGTCAAGTTTGGCACGAGGCAAGGCATCCCACCAGGAAGGAGGAATATCATTTTGGGGAGATATCTGGTTTAATCCAAATTGGTCCAAACCTTGTTTGCGGGAGAATATTTGGGTTGAATCGGGTTAAACCCGAAAAAGTCAGACCCTATATATATGTAGCGTTTCACCCACAAGGTTGCCAGCACATGTCTCGCTATTATTGTTGTGAAAAAGCTCAACAATTGTTTACACAGCTGAAGTAGCGATTCTGCTTCGAAAGAAACTTTCACGTTTCAAAGGAGAGAGCACAGTGAAGACGTGTTGTGACGGCGGAAGCTTAAAATGAAACGTGCAAAAACACTTCCAGTACCATAATAATAATAATAATTGGTGCATTTACGTCGCGAGACAACTGTGATCATGAGCGATGCCACAGGGTAGAACTGCGGATAATTTACACCACGTGGGGATCTTTTGACGTGCGCCGGAAATTGCTGACACACAGTGCCAGTAACAACGTTTACCTCCCCCCCCATTGCTACCGTCCTCGGTGAGGATCGAACCCACGAACTTAAGCACAGAAGCCTGACCAGTATCACCATTCACATTGCTGAAGACCACAGCAAATGTCACGTGTCCATAGAAATTTGTGCATGTTTCATATTTAACTTTGGTCCCAGCCGAAATGGTCGTCACCCCCCACAGAAATCCCAGATGGGGATGCACAAAACATTACTTGGCCCTCTCCAACGAACACCTGCCGCAATGATATACAGGATTGTTTCAAATACAAATTTTCGGAAGTATTAATAGCGTGGTATGAAGCAAAAGTGTTTTCTCATTTTCTTTTCCTTACTTTAAGCAAGCAACCTCGTGGCTCCAGCATGACCCGCGTCATAAGGGTTGGTAGAGGCCACACTTCGTCGCCCCTACCGATGGACAGCCTTTATTTCGAGCGTTCATTTCGTACAACGACAGAAATTGGAGTTCTGAGGCGGGAACATACACGAAGGAGATGAAAAATGGAAAGAGCCTCAGCTTGCCAGTTGTAGGACTCAAACCCAATCAGTGGACAATGATTGAAAAATTGGTTGTTCCCGCTGTTCAGCAAATGCAAAATGGTTTCGAACGATCGTCACGACGACTGTGTTCCACGGCACATGCATGCAAAAGGACTTTGCATCAAATTTCCGTTTATGCCGTGGCAAGCAATTCCAAGTGTGTGAATGGCTCGTTTTCTTGGCAATGGCCACCCAATTAGTGGCGAATTTCACACAATGTTGTTGGCACCAAGAAAACATTGCACTGGCAGGAATTCCGTTCCTGAGCCGGTCTTCAACCAAAGTCGTCGTCCTCCGTACGCTCGCAATCTTGTCCATTTATACCAAAACTACAGGCACTGCTTGCATTGTGGTTACCCGAGGTAGACGTCCATTATGTGGGCCCCACCCTCCCTGCAGACAAAAAAAAAAAAAAGAAACTAACAAACCGAAATTCTTAAAAATGATTGAGCCATGACCTCCCAAAATGGTCCAAAAACAACGAAGTCACGATACACTGGTTCCATGGAGGTTTGCCAAAAGTCAAACATTTGTCTAAAATCCTGGAAATTTGTCCAAATTATCAGAAGGCGAATATATTAGCCAATGAAACCTCATGTCTCGCTGTTCCATAACTCGTTCTGTGTACACTTTGTCGTCTGCAGCAATCCTGTGCTTGTATCTTGGTACTGGAATGTCTGGCACTTTTCTGTATGTAGTACAAATGTTGTGAAGGCAGTTACGCATATCATGAAACGGATGTTGCTGCGGAAGACAACATCTCTTCTTTGGAGCATCGACTCTACACACTATGCATAGTCCCTCCCTTAAAGCATTTCACGCTCCTTCTAATTTCAACTTTCATTTCTAGCCAAGTCCCAAGAGCAAGTGCGGCGCAAAGTGAGCCAAAAACGTGGCGCAGTCCATTTAGATGTCATGCCGGCCATTTAGACAACGGCAACAAAAAGTACACCGCTTGACGTTTCGCTCCTTTTTACGTTGACGGATGCTATTCTTCGACCTTTATACCACCCATACAACATGCAATAGATGTGTTGATGTGGGCGGCAAATCTCGATAATCTCTCGCTTCCGACTTCTCGCTTAAGCAGCACAATTTAATCACAAATCAGACACTGTACAAGAAGCTAACCATGGAACTCTGCTATCTTGGTGGCTCGGGAAAACCAAGAAAAAAAAAACAGGGAGACTACTTGGACGGCTGTGCGCAGATGGGGTGCAGTCTCCTTGCATTTCTTTGTCGCAAATCGTGGCAGCAAGGTTACAGGTGAATCAAATGAAAGCTCCCAAGGATAGAACAAAAGTGTAGTCTCTCATATGAAGCAAAATCTTTTAGCATCAATGTTATCATCTCCGCAAAGCTGCTTCACCATTTAACAGTCAGAGACCCGAGTAAATTTTGCCTCCTTTTATCTTTAACAAACAGTTTCAATAAAAAAAAAAAACAAAAATCTAATGATGTAGAAAACAAGAATAAACAACGCAAGAGTCTTTGTGTACATATGTACATTCTTTTGTATGTTTGTATGTGTAAATATGGGTATGTTGGTACGACAAGCTGTCATGCGAGTGCAATGGGAAAAAATAAAATACCTTTAAAAAAGTTTCTTTTGTGACAATACCATCAAGTGGCCAAGATGTATAGTGAGAAACACAACCTGACACTCTTTGTTACATTTATTTTTAAGGGTGCAGGTGCTTCAGAAGGTCCATTCATTACTATCATCCCTTAAGATCCCGTGGCACAGTTACGTCCTAAATATTTACACCACAAACTTATGAGAGCATTTCTAGAAAGTTGGGTGACATAAAAGGCGGTCAAGTAAAAAGAGGGGCTCTGAGGATCAGTCGTCGGCTCGACCGAGGGCTCGAATGCGTTCCAGCGTGGGCGGGTGGGAATGGTACCAGGCAGAGTAGAGCCAATCGTGCACCGGGAAGCTCAGGTTGTCCTTATTCAGCTTCACGAGGGCGCTGCGCAAATACGACGCTCGGTGCAGCTTCTTGGCAAAGGCGTCCGCTTGGAACTCAAAACGCCTACTCAAGGCTGTCATCAGGAATTCCAGCAGCTGTTGCAAGATACAAACCACTTGCACTCTTCTCCTACTTTTTCACAAGGGTTCATACATGCAACGGGAACATTCAAACTTTCTAGGATGCTGCCTACTCCGAGAGGCTCCACGTTTTGGACGATAATGCTACAACGATAGAACATATCACCCGTAACAGCCTCCATCTTCCGAAAGCCTCAGGCGTTCTCCTTATGTTGTGTCATTTCCCTCTTCCTCTTTTATGTTCTATTACATTCCAATTTTCGTCGCTCTTGCATTCAATTATGGTACATTTCAAATAAAGAACTTCTTGTTGTGTATGACAGACATGTTCTTGCTGTTATGCGATCACTCCTGGGAGAGGGGAGGACTCAATTCCTGCCACAAACACCACCCGTCCAAGCTCTCTGTCTCGGGGACTCCTTTTTTACTACGTTCCATATTACATTAGATTGCTCAATTATCCACTAACTGTCCCGGTTCCAAGATTATGCGAGTATGCTTCTGTGAGCGTTTGATTCCACACGAAATACGCTTTGCTCGTCTGAGGGCAAACACTGAACAACTCACCGTATTGTAGGGAGAGAAGATGTACATGAAGATGAGGACAAGGCCTATAAACACCGGTTGGGCGTGAAAAAATCCAAAAGCTTGGTACAGTCTCGTGTCTTGGTAAAGCATGGCAAAGATCATGAAGCAGAAAAAGAGATGAATCTGAAACGAACCACACGTATTTACAGTCATACTGCTGGTGCAAAGCTGCGTCCGAGCAGAGATACCTGTCCGATGGCAAAATTCTTTAGGACGTGACTCAGTTTCCAGTGGCCCAGTTCGTGGGCCAGGATGCCCAAAATTTCCTCGTCATTGCAACCGCACTTTTTGTGCGTCTTTGGCTGCTGTCCGTTCTCTGCTTCCTGCGAGTGACACTTCCCTGTTAAAGTGAGGAAGTGTAAAAAAGCCACGGAGGTAACGTACTCGCACAGTGTTGCTAACGTCCCCTTGAACGTTCTTTTCCAGCAGCGTGTCAAACAGGACAATCTTTTTCTCTTTATACAGCCCGTAGAAGTAGGCATTGCTGTGGGACGACCTCTTGGACCCTGCAACATTTAAGCAGCCTTTCACTTCACCAAAGGTCAAAGCTCCTCCTGCTGTGCACAAATCAACTGCAATGACAGTGCCAGAGACAAACAAAGACAGCGGTCAGGTGCTTCTCTTGGCCCCACCGCTGTCATTTGGAACGACCTCTACAAATGCCTTCGCTTCTTTTAGCCTTTACCCACAACTCCCTGTGGGAATGGCTCACCTTCCACAACATAGAGCTTTTTGAGCGGGAAGTGAATGCTAGCTGCAAGGGCTTCAATCTTGGTCCTCAGCTCCCCATCTGGCAGCGGAGTGAACTTGTCAAAAAGCGGTGCAATGAAGTCCGAGTAGATGAACGACATCAGCTGAAAAATACAGAAAACCTAACCTCAGATTCCAATTTCTCTAGCACAATGCAATTCATGTGGGACCGATAAAAGGCTGATCAGAGGCAGCCAATATTGCACAAGGGTTGCACAATGCAACAGCATTAGGCATAAAATAGCATTGAGGCAAAGGAACATATCTGACAGACCTAACCTATTTCAATCTTGTAAGCCCCAGATTCCCATAGGAAGAAGAAGAGCATTCCACTTACTCACCACTGACACTACCAGTGTAAAGAACCAGAGGTAGATGAAAAAATAGTCTCCACCCATCTTGATGATCTGCACGATGGCCGCCACTATGGGGACCATGATGCACTGCATGACGACAAACTTCTTGAGGCGATCCACGGCGAAGAAAGTGGCCGTCTGAAACAAAGACGAGACGTCGTGAAGGAAGCTTCGGGGAAGGGGAATCCAACCTGGTTATTGAAGCCGTGTCGTTGTTCAATGACAAAAGTATAGTAGATTGTCCACGGCAAGTCTAAGATAGTCGAAAGAAGAGCCCCGAGCACGATGAACAAAGATGTCACCATCAGCTGAAACAAAAGCACATGGAGGAAAAGCAAACAAAACACAGGGAGGGGGAGACTTTGTACAAGGTGCCCCTTACTTCGCCATTTCCCAGGCCAACTAGGATTGACCATTTCTCACAGAGGGACCAGAAGAAAGGAATGCCATTCAGAAGGAGCACGAGCTGAAAGCCAGAAAAGGAACAATACATTAACACCTTTGATGCACATGGAATCAATTAAAACTCACAGTTGTCTCCAGTTGATTCCAGAGACCCGAAAGAAAGCCAAACTTGAACTTGTCGAGCTGATAGAGCCGAGCCTTGGAAAACGTTTCCTGGTCCGTGATTGGCGTCACTTCTGATGGAATGGTCACAGTGTTCTTGCATATTCTATACTGGAAGACGAATGAGAAACAGGTAGACTGTATCGTGTAATTAAGATACATTTTAATTACCAAAACAAACTTCCGTGGTTACTGCAACCTTACGTTCTTCACGAGAAGCGTTTTAGCTTTTACTCACTGTCAGTTAAAGCGTTATAGGTAGAACAAGAGAAAAAAAAATAAGACACGTATCCCGCCTCCACTTCATTCTTACGCTCAACCGACAACAGTGTAGTTGTCAATACTCCAGAAGCCCACACAACCTGCAGAAATACCGGGTGTCCCTCGGCGGACAGCGGTTACACTTTTTTTTTTTTTTTAATTACTGAATAAATACTGGAAGCGTGCACACGTGTATGTCATTTCCACTAGGACGGAGATTCGACGGTTCTTTCAGTAAAATGCCATGCATGGTTACCTGTCTATACGATAAATAGGTTTCCCAGATGTATATAAGCCACGAAGCAGTCAGGGAAAAGGCGAAAATATTTGCCGGCGTCCAGTACGGCCGAACGCCATTGGCGGTGAATAACACTATGTTTATCCCTAATGTCCAGCTCACTTCACAGCATTTCGACAGAAAGTCTAGTAAGGAGAACATTGCGTAGAAATAGAGCCCTTATTAGGCTCGTGTAAATCATGCGAAGTTAAAAAAGCTCGACAACTCCAACAACGCGCACTAACAAAACGCAACAACGAATGGCGTGAAGCAAAAACTAGAAAACCTGACTGAAGCGTGCGCCACGCACCACTGTGGCAGATTTTGGAACTCCACTTTCGCTTCTGCTGCTCTCAGAGGACGCCGCTCCTGAAGTCTAATGGAGGAAAGTAAAAGTTCACTTAACAGGCAATAATTAAGATCAACGTGAGCATGAAGAACGTCTAAAACCCTCAGAGCCTAACGGCTCTTATCTCCCGGACCGAATTTGCATCAGACCGGCATGCGTCAGATGGCGCGCTGGAACGCAGCAGAGTACTTTTCAGTGGTTCTCACAGTGGGGAGGCAGTTTCAAAAGCAGGTACACGTGAATCCGTACGGAATGCTCTGTTAGTTATGCCTCTTTTATCACGCCACTTCTAAGCCACCCATGAGTCCAAAAAGGTGTGTTTACACCCTTTTTTTTTTTTTTTTTTGTAGCTTTGGAGATTTTGAACTGAACATCCACCAAGAGACAGAAAGCACTAAGAGAAGCTACATCAATGCCCCTCTGGAATATGCAGCCGAAGACAGTGTTGTGTAAGCTGGAAAAACAGATTTTACTTGAAAGCAAGCCTGTGCAAACGTAATTCTCAATAAAATGTATTTTGACATTTCTTACAATAAACGGTTCTCTTACAACTATGGTGGATACTTCTACATCACTGACTCAGACATTTTGCACAGGTCATTCTTATTTACAGTTGTGTTTTCACAAGAACTCCTTTGCTGCTGTTGGGTGAAGACCTTTTGGTCATTGTCAGCCACCAGTGGTAAAAACAGCAATCGAAAGAGAGTGACACTCAGTGGTCCACTCGCAAGAACAGAGAATCTCTCTCTGCTCCAACGTAGCTTGTTTGACAACATCTTTTTACACAACTTCTCTGGTGGTGCCCATAAAAATGTGGTGTGTGCATGTTCCACAATAAATATTGCATGCTTGTACACATGGTAGCGCGAGTGAATGGTGCTGACCCCAACTGTCTGTGCTCCCAACGTATGCCAAGCTCTGCCAAGATAGCCCACGTAAACTGCTACTGCAGTACTTCCTTGCGCACCCAAGCACAACCGTGGTGCTTCAAGTGACACATGTACAGGCATGCTCCAAACCACCTGACGATTCACACTGGCACCACCAGCGAGATTGTACAAGAAACAAAAAAAGCATGAAAATAAATACTGAGGAACAACCAACCATATTAAGTCAAGTTGGTGAAAACTATCCCCCATACCCACACATGAATGACAATGAAGTGATTAATACATAAATGGCGACAAATAGCAATTTGTGACAAATGCATCATATCTTGGTACAAAGTGCATCCAGTTAGTGAGTCTTACACAAGGAAATACATTGCTGCCGAATTTTGGTTCGCCGCTTACGCAGAGACAAAGAAAAGAAATGTGTTGACAAAATCATTTCAGAAGCCTCCATTTGAGACAAAAGAGAAATGACTGAGAGAGGACTGTTCTGTGCAGAAGGTACAAATGACAGTCACTGTGATTTGTAACAAGCAACTCCGTGTGTGGGTACAGATGCAAGAGGCTAAACGCAGCAATTTCATTCAAAGAGCATGCACTAGTCCATTGGAGAGCTCAAAAGAAACTGAGGAAAGTGGGTTTACAAGAGGCAGTACAAAAAGTATTTTTCATCTTTTTGTAATTTCCACTTTTTTTCTAACAATGATGCGATGTGATATGGTGAAGGATCCTTTGTTATGAACAATGGCTGTACATGTAAGAGAAGAGAACGTGACAACAGTAGTGAAAAACAAAGGTACTAGGTATCGATACTAGTATAGTACCACATTGCCAGTTTCTGGTACTGCCCACCCTTTCTTCTCACAAAAGTGTCAAATCAAGAGCACATCGCGAGGAGATACATCACTCGTTCACTAGAAAAGAGTTATTTTGTTCCTTCACTATTTCACCTCCCGACAGTGTCAAAACCTGCAGCGGCAGAGTTTGTGGCCATCACACGGTCGTCTCGATAATCTGAAGCTTTGACTCCGAGAGCTCCATCTGGCCGTCGAGAGGAATCAAGCCGCCCTCGAGCGTTTCCTCCTTGACCGGGGAGACGCGGGAAGACAGGTTGCCAGGAGTTCCTCCGTCCTCTCGACACTGCGGGCAGTAATAGTCGTCACTGTCCTTTACGTCGTTCATGCTGAGCCCCACACACAAAAGGTGGAACCACTGCTCGCATCCCCCGTCGCACTGGACCCAATTCACAGCTTCACCTGCCACCCAATTAGGAGCAATTAGAAAACATTTCAAAGAAGGGCACCATCATAACTGACCCTGCGGTCTGAGACAGTCGGGAGCCGAGCACAGGTCGTCCACTGTTTCGTCGTGACCGGCGAGTCCTTCCACCACCTTCTTCTTCTTCGAACTTTCGCTGGCGTCCTCCTTCCTGGGTCTCTTCAGGGGCCGCTTCCCTTCCTTGCGGCCTTCTTTGGGCTGCCTCTTAGGGGGCGCCACTTTTGTGTCGGCCTCATCTTCAGCCTTCTTGGATGCCGGCCTGGGCTTTGTCTTCAGAGGCTGAAGGCAAATGTGAGAAAGAGGTCAGTTGCCACTGGGACCCGACCTGGTTTCCACCACTCACTTTGGTTAGTTCACTGGGGTCTGACTTGCGCTTCTTCACCTTCTTTTCGGGTCTTTTCCCAATCTCCATGTAGTCCTAAAAGAAACGTCAGATAAGCGACACTCTTAGCCCTCACGGTCTCCCTTCTAACAAAGTCAACGCTGGCGTTGTGCAAGAGCTTCGTGGCTCTTCCTTCAAGGCGGGTTTGCCGAGGCCTCCAGCTGCTCTCACTTGACGCCTCTGAGAGACGTTCTCAATGACACGGGATTTCTAAAATCTGGATGGAACTGAAGATGTCGAACTCATCTGCACAATTTGCACCTCTAGCTCACAACTCTTGCGTCAGCCATCTGATGCAAACCTCAAAGCCATCGTTGACACAGTCGTAGACAAAATCTGGGCCACTACACAACGTCGCCCATAATTCTGCGAACGACGACGTGTCTAACATTTTATCGCAAGACGCAACGTCACCCACGCCCCTATTCTTACTAGTGGGATCAATTTGCGAACCACGTGTGAAAGCGAATAAGCTGAAAAGCAGAGACCTCAAACTCTGGGAATGCTTCAAAGGGCGAGAGAGGGTCGCGCGGGGGTTTGGTGGCCTGCAAGATACGCCAGATGTGTTGGGTCTCATCCAGAGACACTTCCAACAAGTCCCCTTCCATCATGAGCTCTTCCAGCTGACCCTTGGCTTGACTGGAAAGTTCCAGGACAGGAGATTCTGGCTGACGCGGCACCAGGGGAGACTTGCGGGCGTGCTTGCGTGGTGCCGGACTCGCTGAAATTAAATGAGACATCATTAGCGCAACTGCTCTGGTTTCCTTTGAAAAGAGATTTTCACACTTACTGCTCGTGCTCTTAGATGCTGTGGAATACGCGTGCTCCAAGCTATTGTAGATGTCACACGCACTCTTGCTGTCCTCTTCCGAGAACCTTCCGAGGTCGCTCTCCCCGGCTGCCTCGCCGCACTGCACCAATGCGCCATTTACAATCAATGCAGCACGAAAACAGAAAACCAATCTGACCAGTGAGATCTCTTGCTCGGCGGCCACGCCCGGAACGCTCTCTTCTGGCACACTGCCTGCTGCACTCATGTCTGCATCACCGGGTTCTGAAACACGAGTCACCAAAACTGAGTGCAATCTGAGTACAGTACAGATGGTTCAAACTTCAGGATACCTTCAATGCCTTGAACCAAACAAATTCATTCCATCATTCAAGGTCATAAAATACGGAGAAAGTCACAAAGCAGTGCAGATGGTCAACTTCTTGGCTTTGTTTTGAATTGAGGATTGTGAAATTGAAATCAAATAAACAAAGCGCTTGCTTTCAGCATCTCATACTAATTCTGAAATGATGCTATCGAGATAAAATAGAAGGGAGCCCCACCTTGGTCGTGTCGCAGACCGCCAAAGGCAGACTGGGCCACACTGTGCAGGTGGGGTTGCAGCTCCGGCTTGCTCGCCGCCCGCAGAAGCTCAGCACTGATGATCTTTTCCGTCTTCTCTCTGGCGGCCTGTTCCACCAGCTTCTGGGACAGAACCGAGAGCTTGGCCAGGGCCGCAGCCAGTTCCTCGGTGGCCAGGGCTTGTCTCGCACGGTCCTTACACACACAGTTATTATTCTCCCGTTACTTTTCCTTTCTGTGAGTAAATATTTCTTGTAGAGAGCCTCACCTGCCATGACATGGCCCGTTCTGTGAGGCACTGAAGGGCTTCTCCTTCCAGCATCCGCACGGGCAGCTTCTGGAGGGACACCAGGAGGGCCAGAATCGTTTCCAAGCGTGGACGTCTCGACCGCAAGCACCCGGGACACAGGAATTTGCAGTCCTTTGGTGACAGAGCCCCCGAGCCCACGGCGGGGGCCTGGCCATTCGGCTTGCGGGGACCCCAGGCCCTCGGCAGCGGCACACAGCTCGCTACGCCAACGACACATAAACTTTCACTTTCTCGGAGCAATATTTGCGGTTCTAGACGTACCGTGAAACCAGTCCTTGCAGAGCTCGCACTGCAACATGTGCCCGGAAAAGAAACGCCGACAGGAGCAGTAGCGAGCAGAGCCTGTGTCCTCTGTACGCTTTCGCAGGTTCTGCAACCGCAGTTGGCGCACGCTTTCCAACTCTTGGGCCCCAGACTCCTTGAATGCTGCCACCTTTGAGGCACAAACATTGACACAGTTGGGTCAACAAATCTATTTGTTATCGTGCAGGAATTGGAATAAGGAGTATGTATCTAATATCAGCCTATCATCTTTTAAGGACACACCAGCCACCATTATTGTGAGGCCAACTCACGATGGACGCCGCGTTTGCGGGCTCCTCCGTCTTGACGTCGGCCTCTCCTTTCTCTCCTTCCTTCAGTCGCCTTTTTCGCCCCCTGGCGGTCACCTGGTACAGACCGACGTCCTTCCTCGGAGACAGCACCTCCAGAAGGGTGTAAGGAGAGTTTTTCTTCAGGAAGGTGCGTGCAGTCCTTTCCTGCCAGGCCAGCGCCGAAGCCACTTGGGACTCCACCTGGGGCAGTTGGTCGAGACGAACGGGAATTGGTCGACCTTTGGCTGCCAGCGCTTCCAAGCTATCCAGGTATGGGTAATTCTCGCAATTCTGCGAGACCACACATCTTAAGAACCAAGGAAATGACTTTAGCTGCACAAACATGTGCTCGGCATACATTTGACTGTACATGCTTGACTGTAAGTTAGCAACCTAGACAGTGGCTCGAGGGAAAACCCTGCTGGCTGCAAATTGACTTACAGTTGTGTGGCTAGAACACATGAATTTTCTGCATGCAATCCTTTAAGCATTCCAGTTGGTGTGGCATTAAATCATTTTGAGCACTACTTGATCATTAAAAATTCAAATTAATAAATGTGAAAAGAAATTAAGCCTATCCAGTGCGACAAACCAAAATTGGCCAATTTTATCTCGAAAGGACACCATTCTTATTCTCTGCTCCCAGCTTTTCTTTCTCTTTTTTTTAAGCAATGCTTGGCAGTCATGTTTAAACATGTGAATGGGATGAACCCTCATCAAATTATTTGTAAATTTGAATGAAAAAACTTAACTGTAGTCGAACCTCATTACAGTGAAGACTGTTACTGCGAAATATCCAATATAGCGAAGTTATATTCCCATTTGGTTGGCCACCGTTTATTTAGTGGAGAATTTTGTGTTTGCGACGAAGCAGTACTCCACGTGTCCAAAGGGATTATTGGTTACAACAAAGTGATTCATCCTCCCCGCTATGTACATCAAGTGTGCATCAAGGAGGTTAACTGCAGAAGGATTAGCATGTTTTTTTGCTCTTTTTTTTTTTTTTTTTTTTACCCAAGCCCTCCTCCACACCCTCTGGGCATCGCTTTCTTCCTCTCCAGGGCCACGTGATTAACGCGTTCACTGCTTCCCGCAAAAGATATTCGACGCAGAACTATGTCTGCGAGGAAAAGAGAGCATCTGTCTCTAGAGGCGAAGATAAAGCTTCTACGAGAGGATGACCACCGCGTAAAGAAGGATGTTGCAGAGAGGTATTGTGAACATGCTGTCAACAGTCTTGAGAGCCAGAGAAGACATCCAGGACAGCCACCGTCAGGGAATCTCGTTGTTGTCATAAACATCTAATTTGTTTAACTTAATATCTGTTGCATTGATGGCGAGAATTCTCAGTGTGCAATTTTTGACAACGGCGGTTCGAAAGGGATCGATCTTCGCATCGCGTCGTCATCGAACGCATCGTTGGGTACGAGACCGTCCCTTTAAGGACGTAAATACCAGAAACATCCCCGTGTCATTGAACGTGATCCTCATCTTAGCAAATGAACTTTTGCCGACACAGTGCCAGTGTCCCAGAAAGATATCAGCAAGACTTTCCTATGCGTGGACAAGCTTCGGTAGATGATTGTTATGAACGCTATTGCGAACAAGCAACAGCGGATTGCAGATTTCTAAAGATAAAAGTATGTTCCGTGCTGCACACGATGTCCATTTCGCCTTGTTGTGACGCACCAGATATCGTGCAAGTCAGAGTAGCATGAATTGTAAACGACATGGACAGTTTTAAACATTACTGTTACAGAGAATATTAGATACAACGAACTAATTACAATACTCTGTACTACAATACTACTGTATTGTACTACAATACTCTGATATAGCCACCGAACACTACATTTCCTACGATTTCATTTTAAATGGACTATAAAATTCATAAATATCGTAAAGTCACACCCAGCCTAATGCACGACAGAAAGGACTTACCTGAACAAGTTCCGCCTTTGCCGACCACTCCTTTGCCTTCCTCACGGCTTCCTTGAGGGACCCCAGGTTTGGGAGGAAGACTGGAATCTCACTCGCTTCCTGGATAGTGGCCTCCAACGAGGCCAGCGAATGTCGCGGTCTAGTGGCCGGCAGAATATTCGAAGCCTATTATTTCTATCCTTTCTTTCTTTTTTTTTGTTTTCATGTGAGAGACACAGTGAAAGAGGCTCATCTATATTTGGTTGCCCAAACGTTCTCGTGCTCTGTCTCCGTCAGTCAATGGGAGTCAATGGGAGGCCGACTGGCGAGGCAACTGCCGTGCCAGGAGAATGAGGTATAGAAGTGATGGCGCCACTTGTACCAAGTATGAGCCAGGTCTCTCTGGCGTATCGGACGTAACGAATGAAACATCACACTGTTGCTCTATCAGTCAAGGGGCCCTTTTTGGGAGGATTTTCTGGCATGAGTCGAGGCAACACAAAGAATAGTGCAATTTTCGAATCATGCAATTTTCATTTCCATGAAACATGTCGACTGCTATTTAACGCACAAATTTGTTTCATTTGCTTTTCTTTGTGAATCTGAAGCAATTTCTTTCCATTTTTCTTATGCATCAGAGCCTGGCTTCACATGCACAAAATGATGTTGTTCAAATCATTCACAAAGCACTAAAACATTAAACATTACAACATGTGGTTGTTCCAAAAATTGTGTTCCGATTATGATATGTTGTCGTGTTGTTATTAGTACATGGGAAAATCCGGAAATTATGCAAGTCGTTCCAAATCCTTGGCAGAGTGTCACCGCTAGAGGACGATTTGTCTAGGAATAGGACAGGTCTTCATTCATCCAGAAGGCACAGTTATACCAACGGACCCTTTAACTGAGACAGCAGCAGTCGCTCCGACCTCGCTAACTGTTTGCCACAACCTCTCAAAGGGAAAAAAAATGTGGTCTTGCTCTCTTCGCAGCTGTGTCCTTTTAGTTTTCAGGTGATGCGGGCCCTTCGCAATGCTGCAATTCACTCTACGGACATGTCAGGCACACAGCTGTTCATGTACTTCATGGTGATAAGAATCACATGCTATCGCTGCACTTTGCTTTGCCCATATTGCGTTGCCTCGATAGACATTAGCAACTCGACCAGCAACAGTCTCCTATCTTGTTCACGGCCGACATGCCAGTGCAGCCCAGCCCCTACTGCCCACACCGACATGGTCTTTCCTGGCAAAAGAGTTGCCTCGGCAGAGGCAGCCGGCCGGCCTCCGTCGTCCCCTTGGCTCGTGCGCTCAGCAGGCGGAGAATATTTGGGAAAATATAGGTCAGTCATGAAAGAGACTCACTTTGCTTGAAGACATGTCTTGGCCTTTTCCTCCCAGCGTTCTCCTGCCGTGAGCAACTCCTGGAGCTCTGCCATGGCCCGCTCGGCCACGGCATGTGGGGGCAGAGAGACCCCGGTCTCCAGCAGCTTCCTCAGGACCTCCACGGTCACCTCCGAGGGTTCCTGGAGGGCAATGCGCACCTCTTCCAACCACTGCGCTTGCAGCAGCTTCTGCTTTAGCTGTGGGATCTCTGCCAAATCCATGTCCAGAGCGATGCCTGTCTCGAGGAGTTTCTCCAAACGCTTAGGCTCCCGTGGCACCTCTTCCGAAAGCACCTCTAGGGCACTGGTCTCAAACTCCTTCACCCGGTCCACCATGTCCTGTGTTCCACAGAACTCATTTCATCAACTCTGATTTGCCCACAGTGCACTTAGATGGGTTTGCTGACAAATAATCCACCCAATATTCTGCCTCATACCAAATTTCTCCTTTAGGAATGCGATAGAAAAAAACTTATTTTATTGTCTGATCCAGCAAGCATGAGATATGAAAGCTTTTCAGACATTAAGTACAGACAGATGCCAGACAGAAAGTACGCCCAGCTCAGTATCAGCATGCATGACTTGCTCACCTTGACCAAAACAGATTCCCGAATGATGCATGGCAGTTTGCACAGCTGCTCGTAGAACAACTGCAGCTCTTCTAGCGTCAGCCGAGATGTGTGCTTCGTGTCCGTCAACTGACGATTTCTGGTAAGAGAAAGTACGTGTGCTGCACAACCTATCTTTCTTTCCCAATATCCTCACCTGGTTCGCATTTTTTTGCTCAGTAATTGCTGTGCAACATTGGAAGTCTTCTCCGATTCCTGCACGGCAACTGTGAGCGAATGCAAAAGTTCTGTCGGGGGAAACTTCTTCTCCTCAGCTTCCTCGACAAGCTCCTTGAGCTCCTCCAGCTCTGCACAGCCAGATGCAAATCCCAATCTGTCAATCCATCCATCGAGAAGGACAGCCCAAGGTCATACCCAGTTTGTCCTCTTCGGTGGCTTCCAGCGCCGCTTTCACTTTAATTGCCCAGTTGTCGAAGGACTCTGCACGCACTTTCAGACGGTGCAGCATCACTGGAAGTTCGTCCAGCGTATAACGATACCTTAACGATACAAAGGATAACGAGAAGAGTTAAGATAATCAAAGAAAGTGACATTTGACCCAGCATACCTCAAACAGTGCTTGCTGGGTTCACAGCTGCACAGATACGACCGATGTGGGATGCAGACCAGTTTACCTGAAAAGAAGCACCCATCAATCCCCTGCTCTAGAAGCCTCTGACAACAAGTTTTCATATTCTAATTAAGGGCTGACCATTCTGTTAACACCCAATTTAACAGATCGTAAATGCGTACGACCACACGAGCTCACCAAGGGCAGAAATCGTCGTGACGGTGGCCGTCAGGTGACGCTAAGCATTTTACATTATTTAGTATTTCATTTCTGTGCATTCTTCCATTGCTGGCACCTATGTGTGACAGCAATAGGTATTCAGGCATAGGTAGAGCGTAAGACACGTGAAGTCATGTTTTTTTTTACTTGACATTCCACAAGAACGCAGTGAACGTCATACACTACAAATGGGTCCCAGTCACAACTAGAACTTGTCAGTAATTAAGACGATGCTCCGACCCAAAGTTAAAATCCAGAAACTAAAATCCCCACGATTTGTGACGAAACCTAAAACCAAAATCAAACCTGGACTCGGTGAAAGTCGCAGCAAAAACAACCTACTGTTGTTACAAGTGCAGGTGACAGCCGACAAGAAACACGTCGTCTTGCAATGGTCGCACTGACGCTCGTCGTCCGGGAGCAGCTCAAACGCTTCCCTCTCGGCCTCAGTGATTCCCTTGAAGAATAAGAAAAAACACGGTTTATTTTAGTTAGCCCCAAGGGCACTCGCAGACATTACATGGGGTTCCATGAATGGAGAATCAAATAATACAAACAGGAAATCACAAAATAAAACAATAGATTACATTAGAAAGCACAACACCATTACATTAGCAGTAAAACTACAGCCTATCAAGAAAGTAATAAGACCCTGTACGTGGTTATATGTGTGGATGTAAAGCTATGGTGTTAGTACATGAAGATGATGGAAGACCAAAATGAGAAGTGCGCACCCAGTGAAAATTGTTACTTTCCGGTACCCTGCGTAAGGCAATTCCACTCGAGGATGATGAAAGAAAAGAATGATTTTGCGAAGCAGTTAGCTTTGCATGTGTACAGTTGGCATTTTTCGCTAGGATCGAGGCGGGAAAGAATAACAATGATGGATGTATGTGGTGGGATTTCATCAAACAATTAGTAGTGTGCAATTTATGAAAGAGGCATAATTTGCTCATTTGATGGCAGACTCCTCGATCCCCAGTGATATTTTTCTACTGGTGAGAAATGTGAGTAGCCCGAGATAGTGTTTTCGAAAAGAGAGTTTTGAAAGCAACGCATCCAGAACAGAAGATTTACCCATTCAAGAAGGTCCTTCCTCTGTTGCCTCTCCATCTCCACCATCTTCAGCATGTCCTGGTAGGTGGATGCAGCGATGCTGATGTCCAATCGGTCGGGATCAGCAGCCATCTTGCAGACGAGCTCATCGTGCGAGAACACGCAGAAGCGGTGCAGCATGCTATAGTGGGATATGCACACTCGACCAATGGGAAGCTGCATTTCAAAGGGGGATATGAGGCACAAATGTACACCAAGTGGCACCCCGTTCTCACCCAGTCGGCGGGGCAAAAGTTGACCGCCTCCGCAAAGTTGTAGCCCTGGTTAAAACCCGCGTGGTACGAACGAGGAAATGTCACCACAAACTCTCCGGCATTCTGGTCGGTGCGATAGATCTGCGGAAGGAAGAGAGAAGGGCGTCCGAAGAGTGGCTCCCCTTTGCAGAGGACTTACAGGAACTCCTGCAGCCTGGAGGAGGTTTGGGTTCATGATGGTCACCAGCTGGTGCAGCAAGTCCGGCTGGGCATGGAACAGTTCCGGAGCTGCACTTCGCATCGCCTCCTCAAACACCTCCGCCTTGCCACCCGGAACACCGTACCACGTCTTGGGCTCACCCCTGCACAAAGAGTTCCTCACCAGGTAAGGAGAAAAGGAAAAGCTGTTCACTGCCATACCAGTGCAGGTAATTGATAGAGTAGCTCCAGTGGTCTTCATTGTGCCAGCAGAAGGTAGCAAAGCACATGCCCACATACATCCATGGGATCTACAAAAAGCGACAGCCACCAGTTGGAGAAATTTGGCTTTTCCCGTTTGCTCACCTTCATCCCCGATATGTCTGCATTGATGTGTCGCAAAACAGATCCGTCCACCACTGGAAGGTTGTTCAGGTTCCACCCTGACGTCATATACTCCTGGAACATTGCACTGCTTTAAGCCCCTTCCAATGCACAATCTAAATACCCTTTCCAAACCCCTCTTGCCTCGTCACTGGGAAGATAATCGTTGCTGTTCTTGGTGGGGAACCCCGAGCCGTGTTCCATCGAGTGCAAGTCTGCGCCGTACTCTACCGTCACGTCTTCGTCAATGGCCGACACGATTCTCCAAAACTCTTTCTCCACCGTCTCGGTCGATATCATCTGCAACGGCAGCCAGTCACACGAGTCTCCGAGACTCAAACTCTCTAACAAAGCTTACGTGGACGGGCATATTGAAGTAGTTGGACTTGAACCGGTCGGCCATTTCTCCAAAGTCTTGTAAGCTGTACTCTCGCACTGCCTGCTCAAAACCGAACGCTTCCTGGGGTTTCCGCACCTCCTAAAGAGCAAAAGAGGAAGGTCAAAGAGCAATGGAGAAGACGCCGCAGGCACCCACCGCAGCCACGCAACGAGGACAGCGCCAGTCTCCACGGGGAATCTCCGCCAGGGGAGGAATCAGACAGAACGTGTGGTAGCTGTCGTCGCAGCCGTCGCACAGCAACATGCTCTCCTCGTCGTCTCCTCGGCCACACGTGTGACACACAATTTGCTCAATCTGCACAAAAGTACTTGCACGGTACAGTCTGCATTTTCCAGTGTTATTATTATTTTTTTTTTTTCTTTGGAAGACCTAAAATGTCCCTTTCTCATTGCGCGATGGAAATTTAATGATGAATTCTGCCGGTGGTCCACTGTTGGCGCGCTACACTACTACACCGATCTGATTGGCAGTGAAGACCAAAACGAGGAACCTCCGCCGTTAGTCCTTGCTCATCAGTACTGCTCCTAAATGCTAATACATATGCTCTATTAACATTTACCTTTCTATTCCTGTCCCACAGTACCTTACATTGCAAAACTTGTCAGTTCTCAGACACCTTTTTACAGAGATGGTCACAACACAAACAGAAGTCCCGTTAGTGCACAGTGCACTATCAGCTTGTACATCTTTTGCTCCTGTAGAAGCCACTGGCAAGGAGGCTCGTCTAAGCAATGGTCACACATCGTAACTAAGACGCACAAAGAGCTCTTGTAAGTGTTCCCAGATCGCGTTCAAATAGTGCTTCCCATTCCTGCACCACTCTAGGAGAAAGTTTGCAACTCACAGGCTTTGGTTTATGCTCCTGTGGTTCTTCTTTCATGAGTGCCTGTGTGCAGGGATACGCCTCGCCACCTGGGGCAGACAAAACTAAGTTTCCCATCCACTTCGTTTCATGCTTTTTACCTTTGGGGCAGTAGCCTGGCATCTTGGGCCCAGCCCCGTAGAACTGAAGTTTCCGCAGCTCATTATTTGTCGAGTAGTCCACGTCATCCTGGAAGGAAATTTTTCCTTCCTTTAGCTCTGTACTGCTGCTGTCACACTTAAAAGAGAACAGGTGAATCTCTTGGCATGGAACAGTTGTGCCAACTTCTCCCTGGCAGCAGGATTCGACGTGCCTTCCGGACTTAGTTCCTTTTAACCAATCCTGAGCCACCTGCGTTCTACATGACCCACGTATCCACCCCACGGCGCACAGGGACAAAACAAATGGACAAAAAAGTTGGCGAAGAAAGACGCCACAAGAGTAGGCACAAGCAGCAGCAGCAGAGACAGTTTTCTTCACTTACAGCCTCCTCCGCTTCCTTCCCGTGGCGCTTGGAACGCCGCGCAGAACGCTCGGGAGGAGGCTTGATGGCCTGACGCCAAGGAATCCCGTGAGGCACGTAGTCCTTGTCCTTCTTGTCGCTGTCCTCAGAGTCCTCGCTCAAGTTCTGCAGCGCGTCCACGGGGAGGAGAGGAGTCACAAAGAGAGTAAGAAAAACAGTAAGGAGGAGTTAGTCCAGTACAAGTAGTGAGAGCGGATCCAAGAGCACGTCAACAGACTGGAACGGGTGTCACACAAAGGGAGGCCAGCAAGGCAGACGTACCACTTCGCCTATGCTGGCTCCGCTCTGAAACACGTCGTACGGGTAGAGGATGCGCTCGTAGTTCTGTTTCAGGAGGGAGCCGATGGCACGCATGGGTGCGTATCCCATGCGCGAGGCCACTTTCGTCCACTTCTTTTCTCGGGACACTTGCTCCATGCCACCTTCATTGTGAACAAACTGGGAAACAAAAAGAAACTCCCTCTCCTTTACTTCTTTCCTTCACTTCTGCTTTTCTTTAGCAAAATGGAGATATTCTGCCAGTGAGAAGGTTACGCTCAGTGTTGAACAGAGACCCACCTTGTACAGGTTGTACAGGTCCAGGGCTTTCTTCTCAATGTTGGGAATTTTCAGCTTGGATCCCTGAAAAGGAATGAAGGAGAAGCCTTTCTTTAAATGGACTGCAACGTTAGTGGAAACCTACCAAAACTGCGTGTCGTTCCGAAACCTTACAACTTGGAGACTACAGACAGAGGAAAAAATGCTGTGTAATATATATGGAGTAGATTTTCAGAAATAACATGTTTCTTTACTAAGCAGACACCGGCTACACAGACAACTCAGGATTACTAGAAACAACTACTGCCTTTTCAGGCTATGCATTGCATACTTTCATGCGGGTGACAGCATTCCACTCCCCAGTTCAAGAAGCCTGAGCGTGGCTCAACTTTAAAAGTGCCTCAGAACATTTTCTCAAGCCATGGTATGCTCATCTTTTTCTTCCCTTACCATCAACCAGCCGCTACTTTTGTTCCCTGTTGCTCACCTGCAGGTCCCAGAACTTGGCGATTTGATCCAAAAAATTCAGTTTTATCCTCGTTGTTGCCTGCGAAAAAAAGGAAGAAGAAACACATTTCTCCTTGGCTCCCTGACAACCACACGTGGCCAAACACCACCGTGGCTAATGGCCAGACAGGTGAATAAAGAAGAAGAACCACAGAAAAATGGGCTAAAAAAAGTTGCTTCAGGTAAACTCTATAGAAATTAAAAATGCAAAGAAAGCAACCACCAAAGCTTCTTGCTATGTCTGCTCCTAAGGGCTCTGGCCAACGCCCCAACTTGCAAAATTTCTTGCTCACTGCACTCTGGGGTCTTTGGAAGTGCACAAAACAAAACAAAAATCTTTACCATAAAAAAAAATAGATTGGGAGGGGG
>JARGYV010085580.1:57258-72757 GCA_029532675.1 Ornithodoros moubata
TTCCCACTCACTCACCTCAAGCTCATTAAGACGCTGAACCCTCGGCGTGAACTTGAAATTTTCGACGTCAACAGCGAACGGAGGTTGCCAGTCCTGACGAAACATGAGAGAAGAAAAGTCCACCACAGATCCTGATCGTCATTCGTCCCCCGCCATTGCCCGGCCATTTTCATAATAGTAATAATAAAAGGAAAATGCGCAGACGAAAGATCGTCAACGGGGGTTCCATGAATCCATCTTGCCCTCCAATCGGAACCAAGGGTCGAACATCATTCGACGACGCCTTTAATCGCGCGGCTAACCTAGCTTGATCTTCGTGATTTTTAATCGGTATCTAACCATAGGTGACGAAGAATGTTTCTCAGAAACGTCCCCCCCCCCCACTTGACCGGAGAACGGGGACGGCAGAAAGAAGGGGAGGGGGGGGGACTAGTTTCTACGTGCGTTGACGCCATTTTATGAGTCAGACATATTGAAATATTGGTCAAATTGCATATCCCCAAGCACGCGATATGAGAATTACGCCTTTTCTTTTGTACGAGCACTGAACAGAATCGAAGTGAGGCTGATCAATTATTAAGGGCATGTCCTGACACTCTGCTGCTGGCATTACATCCCAGGTTCACAAACTGTCAGGGTTCTGTTAACGTGTAATAGTTGAATAAACTTTCTCGGAACCATATAGGTTAACCTTGTAACCTACTGCGACAAGTGTAAACTTCTCCTCAGTGAAAATGGCCATATAATTTACTATTAAATTCAAGCTTGCGGCTTTTACTGTGTCTGTGAACAACAAAACGGTCCAGATGCGCCTGCAAGAAACACAAATGGGAAGAACTGGCCACGAAATGCCCCAGCTACGGCCCCCCTTGAAACCTCATTCAAATTTAAATCCCCACATCAAAACAAAGACGCCATGTTACGCGTTTTTCGAGATAGCGTTCATGTGCTCTCTGCATTTTTTGTGACAAAGCAAAATAAGAGCGTTACTGTGACAGCAAAACGCTGCCTTTGAGTGCATGTATGAAAAAATATGGGCGAAGCACTACTAACCGGGGGTGGCCTTATTTTGCAAATCCCAGTCTGTTCAGCAACGGGTCGGATTTTCGCAATATACGCCAGCGGATCTTTGAATTCTTCTGGTGTCGGTTCAAATACGGGAGCCTCCGGTGGAGCCACGAATTCTGATTCGATGCCAGTCATTCTGCTGACTCTTAACGATCACAATAAGCCAGAATAAAAATTACTTTACAGGGAGATCCATGTCCACGTCTCTTTCCATTTCCTTTACGCACAGATGCACGCAGCACATCGTAGGTGACGTTCCACGCCGAGCCGCGCGGAACAATATAGGGCGCCGTCGTTGAAGCAATTTCTTCTCACGAGATGCAGCGTGTACTGTTGTTCGCTAACCAGTGAAATACGTGGTCGATTGCTCTTGTATATTGTTGATTTGTTGGTGTGATTTTTCAGTTTCTGGCGTCCACAAGTCGGCGCAGGAACACAGTGAAGTAAGAGCTGCAGCCTTTGTTGGCCTGTAAACTGTTCTTTTAGGCGTCGCCGTAATCCGGTACTGTGTGATTAGATTGAGTAATTTTTCTTCTTTCTTTCTCATTCACGCCGTGTACGATGTGGTATGGTCGCGTGCGAGCGTGAGCAGCTGACGCTTATACGTTCTCACCACAACGCACACATACACACGCAGAGTTCGTATGTTGCTGCTCCTACTTTCGTATCTGCATTTCTCCAAGAAACGCGTGCATGTAGTGCATGTTAGACTGTAATCCTAACGATGAATAAAAGTAGCTGTAGTAAATTACTGTTAATTCTTAGAGCATGTGTTACTGCGCAATACGCCTACTCGCTTAGTATTTGCTGTTCGTGACAAACTGCTATATCACTGCTCAGCGGCTCGGCTGCCAAGGGTGGCACGGGCCCAAGATTCAAGGAATCAGACAGAAGACTGCAACCAAGCTGGAACACTGGTAATAAAACATAACTCCCCTGCTTAAAAGTCATAACATAATTGTGTACCACGTATGGACAACCGGTGGATAGCCCCGCCAATACGTATACTCCTGTAGTATGATTGATCTAGTGAATCGTTGTTCTTTTAAACTCTTTAGGCAGTGCAGTGCCTGGTGTGGGACCGGTCGGGAACGCTCCTCTTAGTTTCCTTTCTTCTTTTTATCATTTGTTTCACCCGCTTTCGTTCTCTTGCTGAATCTCTTGTTTGCTCCAAGCTCCCTTTATCTTTTTATTTGTTCTTATTCTTTCTACAGAAGCTGCCGAATTTAGCGTAATCGTATTCTTTGATCCTTCGCGTCCTCATGCAACATTGTGCAGAACAACATGGCGGTTCTCGTTGTGTATGTGCAGCGTTAGCAGGCGGTCCCGAAGCCGCATTGAAAGCTGAATTAGCTCTGTTTTTGCCTTGCAATGGATACGAGTAAGACAAGCAGCATCAAATCTCTCCTTCTTCAAGCTTGGAGAGAACGCTGGACGGATGTAAGATGGGGGATCAACATAAAAAATGTTCTTCCCCGTGGTGTGAGCGGTGATGTGTATGATCTGGCTGATTGTATACTTCAAGAAGCCTTAGTTGGCCCTGGCCCGAATAACCTATTTCTGTCGTATCTTACGCACTGCTTGAGCTCTCAGGTTGTCTCTTACGGGGCCGTCCTTTCGAGCATAGGACGATTCCAATCTTTCTACAAGCCGCCCTGCATTCTGAGCTTGCTGCAGCTTCTCAGCGGCATTCAGTCCAAGATCTCTTGCCACGGAAATGAAGAAGAGTGCATCGCTTTGTGCAAAGCCATCGTCAGCGTAACTCATTGGCTGTATATGTGTATGTGTCATTCAATCTGCAAGATTGTCGAACTCAAACAGAGCATCGAACATGGGCAGATGCTAGAAAAAGCTTGCGAGTCGCTTTGTTTTTTGAGCGAGTCGACATTCTTAAAATCTCTCCTCTATATAGGAAAACATGAGGACCCCACTATTTACTCGCACCTAGTTCAAAAGCAACAGGAACTGGTTCAAAAACAACAAGAACTCGAATCCAAGCTCAGTCAAGGTTACTGCATTTCCAAAGAAAGCCTCGAATGCGCCTTAAACCTTGTTCGTGTTGTGGACGATATGCCGATGATCTCTCTCATGTCCTGCGTCAGTGGCCCCATCCAAAAACAACCGCTTGTCTGCAGCCTCAACGCCTACGTTGCCATCGAAGCAGTGCTCAATCCAGCCAGCGACATTCAGGCAACTGTTGGTCACCTGCTGCTGCTGAAAAAGCTGCTGAACCTCTCTTCTGCCGAGCTGTATTGTGAGATGATCCGAGCCTGCTTCATGGGTCTCGCCAACAGCAGCAACGAAGACTTGAAATGGCCGGCGTTCACGTTTCTCAAGGTTCCGCAGCTCCTGCTGAAGATGCACAGCAAGCGCAAGGACGATCGCCAGTGGGAAGAAGAGTTGGAGGAAGGTCTGCGGCAGTTGATCAACTACACTCCGTTACTGGATCTGACCGATTCTAAGTGCCACTGTGATTGCCTCCAGTATCTGTTGAACGAGTTGCAGAAGGTAGAACTACTGTCGGAAGGAAAAGCAAAGGCACTCATGCTAGAGCGCCAGGCCAACAGCATGAAAGGGAACCTTCCACGACAAGACCATCAGACAGCCACACAAGCTGGGGCCACACTGATACTCCGAGCCGAGCCAACCGTCACGAGTATCTTGAAAACACTCGACTCGGACTACTCAAAAAATCAGGACGGACTTCTTGGCATCCTGTGCCACATGATAACAGGAAAGAGCTTCGAGCTCATATTGTCCGCAGCAGCTGCAACTGGAAAGTTGAACAGTTTTGTGAAAAAGTTGATCAAGTTCAATGAGTACAACAAGCAAGTGAGTGGGGAAGCAACCATGAATGGGCAGACACGGGCACTGCTATTTGACATTACGTTTTTGATGTTGTGTCACATTGTTCAACATTATGGGATTGATTCCGTGATGTTCAGCGAAGAGACCAAAGACTCCTTTTTCACCAACTGGGTCCCAGAGTGTCTCGCAGAGGGAGGACGCTACAACTGTCCAGAAAAGATGCTCGCGGGTTGTGACCCGAGCAAGGTGGACCTCCTGCTCGCTCAGTTCTTGAGCAATGACCCAGACTTTAAAATGAGCCAGGTGAAATGGCACCAAGTTTGCATCAACGTTCCCATGGCCATTAAAGAGATCCTGGTTGCCTGGGAGCACGGGGCCATTTCAACAGATAACGTCAAAATGATCCTGGACAAAGTGAAGAGTCGAATGTGTTGCCTTTCGGTGTGTGTTTCCGCCTGGTTGTGCAGTTACATCAATGTCCTTCACCACGAGGAACGTCTCAAGCCGATGAACATGTTGCAACAATTTATGACGCCCTTGCTTCTGGATGCGTCCGCAGACTCAGATCAGAGTCTCAGGCAAGAACAGAATCTCTCGTACAAAGAACGTTCCTCGTTGATGACCAACATCATCAAGAAGATGATGTACGACCTCCTTCCGCATCAACAGTCAAAGGCCAAAGGATCTGTGGTCATTTCGCACAGGCTGACAACAAAGACACCCTTGTGGGAAGAAATGGATG
This sequence comes from Ornithodoros moubata, assembly GCA_029532675.1. Lineage (NCBI taxonomy): Eukaryota > Metazoa > Arthropoda > Arachnida > Ixodida > Argasidae > Ornithodoros > Ornithodoros moubata. The sequence goes on from JARGYV010085580.1 coordinate 61,877, forward strand.
CTGTCTTTTGCGTGGCTCACGAGCACGGCTGGATTGATCTCCGCACCATCCACTCCCTCGACACGTTGATGTGTGTCGGTGGACCCCATTGGTTCAGCGACACTTTGGTTCGCCAGTCCCTCCGATACGAACACCTCCAAGATTTGCACAGAGCTGTTGATCTCGCATTCGGTCTTTTCCACATCGACGTCGAACAGTGCGCTCTCGCGCTCCTCACGCAAGTACTTCCAAATTATTTGCTCTGGGAAACGAGGCAGAACAGTCTGACTGAGCCGTGCGGATCGGCGCTTGCCAGACTGGTGGTGTTGACAACTTTTGCAGCTCTGCAAGCTCGTAACAGCGGAACTCAGCGCGGAGGACACAAAAGGCCTCACTGGGACCTGGAACTAGAAGAAGCCATGGATGAATCTCAGCGGATGAGGCCGGCAAAGATGAGACGGGGGCTGAATGACTCAGAACTTCTGGACGACACACCGTTCGCCCTCCAGTGCCACTCGGAGGAAAATTATGGATCGCTCGACCCACTGAGCAAGGCCATCACGGACTTGATGCGGCTGTTGGCGGCTGTGGCTGCGGATTCTACGATCAGCCAGCGAACTATGTTTCCGTTGTTCCTTTTAGAACAGGTTGTCCTGTGCGCGAGAGAGAAGGCCCATAGGATGCTTCAGTTTGCACCATTAGGTCTCGTCCCACAGCTGGTGCGCAGCATGCCATTGTTGATATCGCACAATTTGGTTCTCGCATTGAGCAGCTTGCAGACGTCACGAGCAAGGAAAGTGGCGGCACGAGCAACTTGTCAATTGCAGATTGCTAGGTCACAAAGGAACTATGCGGCTTGAGCTACATTTGGAAGGAGAGAGAAACCCAGGCCTGGGCCGAAATATCTTGGCAAACCTCTTGCAGCGCATCACATTCTGAAATTATGATTAAGCTGAAATAACAAGTCTCAGGAAGTGTTTCTTTCTTGCTTTTTTGTCTTTCAAACACATTTTTAAAAATGTCGTCTGTAATTGTGTAACATTATTATGACGTGATGCCAGTCACATTTTGAGTTCAAGAATTTTTTATTTTATTCTTGTTAGCGATGCAGAAACACTTTCGGCCTGACATACTCCATTACCATGAAATGGTCCCAGTTTGGCAATAAGTGTTGTCAACAGTGTTGTGTGGTGGTTCAACACGTGTGATTACGTTTTTCTAAAGAAAAAAGGCTATGTACATCTTTTTGTCACCCAAGGACGATTTAGTGTCATTTATTTTTATGTTGGTTCCACTTCTGACTCCCAACCACACCCACAAGGACAAATAATGATGCTCATTATTAAATGTCCAATCCTGTCATTGCAAGTTACCATTTTTTTTTATCCCTTTCACAATTGCACGCATCTTCCGGTTCCTCCTCTGCCCCTACATGGTGACCTGTATAGTGTCGTGTTTAACGTATAGCCGAAACATGTTCACAAGCCCTACTGACTATTTCCCTCATTTTTGTCCGAAATTGACCACGCTTTACCTCCGACGAATACAGATCTTGTGCCAACTCCCTTTGTGTTGTACATTTTGAGTCGATTGCTTGTATCTCTGAAGGAGAGATGATAATCCAACCCTTTGAGCAGTGATAAAGGAGGCCCTCCGTCATATTCGTTTTCGAGCGGCACTTCAGTAGTTATCATTTTCCCGTTAACCGTCGTGTCCCGTAATATCACTTTAGGGGCCACCTGTTTTGCGAGGGTGCCTTCTTCCGAAGCTGCCGTTTTGCTCCTCGCTGCAAATTTCTCAAATGGTGGTGCCCTTTCCAACGGTACATCGTCTGCTCTTCCTGCTACAAATACGCTTTTCGAGCGAAAGTCTCCCGTCACCGCAGATACTTTAAGCCTCCGACTTGCACGAGATTCCGTACCATTGAAAATTGTGTTCCGTTTTGGTGTAGTGTATTTGAATATCACGGGTTCCTTCTTTACTTTGTGTCTGGTATCAGTACTGGGCGTTGGAGATGACTTGGGTGTTCTTTCCTGGTGTCGTCTGGAATCTTCGTAGGAGGAATCGTGCTCCGGAGATTTGTAGGAGTAATCTCCGTAATCTTCAGGCGAGTAATCGTACGCGTTATTGTAGTAGTAATCGTTCTGCACGTACGGTACGTGGTCACTAGGCTCGGCATAGGTGCTGAAAATGTAATTTGTCGTCTCCGCGGCCTGGGGCTTTTCGTTAGCCTCGGATGCAGTTGTCTCCATAACGCGATCTTGCAAGTCGTCATCCTTTCCTGTGGCATCAGTTCGGTTAAGCTTCAAACTGCCCCGAAGTCGCTTGCGACGTGTCAGTTTGAAAAGGTTTGGAGGCTTCTTGGATTTAGGCTTATTTTCCATTGTTGTCTGGACAAGCAGAGACTTATTGCTTTCTCCGTTCCACACACTGGTGCCTAGTGCAGTGGTCGTCCAGATCAGTCCATCTGGCGTAGACTCCTGTATGACGGGAGGCTCCTGGACCTCGGGCAAACTGCTTGGGCTAGGGCTAGCAGTCGACGTTACTGGTGTGTTCCAGTAGTTTGATCCAAGTACTAGCTTCCATCCCAGACGATTTGGAAGGTCCCGGATTTTATGCTTGGCTCGTTTTGCAGGTTCCTCAGCACCAAGAATATTCCCATCGTAGGCAAGTGTTTGCAGCGTGATTAGAGTAGTCCACACAACTGAGAACTGTGAATAGATTATGAGAACGATAAGTCGCATCGAGGAAGGTGCCATCGATGAGGTGAAAATAAACACACTCTTACAGAGGCATGACTTTGGTCGCACCGGTTTGCGGGGCTCTGTTTATTCTCGATTTTCGGAAAAAGATGCAACGTCTGATTTCCTTTTCGATAAAGTGTTAGTCTAACTCGACCATCCAAAAACCAGGCAGGCGCATCCGTTTTCGCGGTGCTAGCGTCTATGCAGGTTGCTTACGTTACTATATGAAGTGTGGCCGACCTCCTGGCGAGGTCAAATCATGGCTACAAAACGTCTTCTGTAAAGTTTTCGCTGGTTACGTGATGGATAACTGCTGCGTCGTACATACAGAGCTACAGTTCTTTCTATACCACATAGTTTCCAATGAGCATGGAATTAAGTCCGGAATCGGCTCCGTCGTTGAAAAAGCCTGAGAGTAGACCATGGCATAGACATACACAGATGTGTGCCCATATATATTCAGGCTTTCTCGACTATGGAGTTTGTCTACTAGCTCGCTTGCATCTGTCGGCCGTCGACTTTTAAAGGCCACGTGCCTGCTAATCAAATTATATGAGCCTCATAAAAAGTGCGCACTTTTAGTTTCCTATGCAAATGAGAAGAATTGGAAAGAGCAGACGATTGTGAATGGTGGAGACCTTATTTTGACATCATACATTATACCTCGACTGCTGGAGATGCCGGCACTGAAAATCAGTGCAGTTGTTGGCCAGCAGCACGTGTAGTTTCGGAATAGTACTTGCTTTATATAACTGGGTCAGCAGCTCAGCAAAGAGATTAGGCAACGAGGTCCTTTGTGGGAGGCTCCACGTAGCTAAAGAACGACGGAATTCCTATTTCTTCTCATCGAAATACCGCGCTAATCGGCCCTAGGGAACTTTCACTTGCTTCGTGTAGCACGGGCAATATGTTTTAGGCCTGGTCGTCACGTGGGGCCCATTCGACAAAGCCCGAGTCTTGTCACTTCAAAGACTGCATGTCATCGCGTATGCCAAGCAGTCAGCCTTTGGACTCGTATGCAATTCTGCTGAGTGTTCCAAAGGGTCTGTAGACGTTGAGGCCAAGTTGGCGTCGCTCACTCCATTGTCAGGGCACGCCAGCGAAATTTGCTCTCTCTTCAAATGTTACCAATTGTCACGAGAAGAATGAAATATTTCCCGCGTCCACATTGATAAGATATGGATGATGATACTTGAGGGACGAGCGTATATACTTCGGGAGCGAATTAGGAAATCTCGAGTGGCCGCGTCCGAGACCCGTACCGCTACAGCGACCGCAGGCATGGGAAGAAATGCAGGCACTCAACTCACCAGCATGTCTAAAAGCTGCCTTGAGACGGACTGCAAGCGAGCGTCTGTCCAAATAGAGCGTCCCACTGCAATGCTCTCTTATTGTACGGGCCAAAGAAAGTCAGCCGCCATTCGAGCGTTGCGCATTTTTCTTCGAGTAGAAACCTTCTTCCGAGCTATTCCACTTCCGCGTGTGACATGCTCCGTGCTTCTCTTCTGGAGACAGTTTCTCGAAGCACACGCGTGTTTGACGTCACAGTGGTCGACTGTCCATGAGAGCAGAAGCCCTCGGAGGTTGAAATCCCAGCATAGCTGTTTTCCTTTGCGAATCAACGCCTATAGGGCACGCCTTAAAGTCGTGGCCCCCTTGAGCGAGGTCAGCTATGGCAAGCGCTGTCGTCCTGGTCGACACAACGACGGGCATCTTTTCGTCTTCGGAACGGCAACCGCGAATTCTGAGGCTCTGCGCTCGTGGCTGTTCTCACACGTTCTGCGTTAGTGTAACGTTACGCATGTAGTACTCGGTGTCTGTTCGTTGATAGCGGAATAGCAAGAATGTCAACGCACGCAGACACCGTCATTTACCATGTGAAGCCATCCCTCGTGTCAATTGGAAAATGTTGCTTTGGGGTGACCCACGTTCGTCGGACGGAAGAGAGTAAAAGGCCGAGTGGGGCTTACCCAACAAGTCCTCCGCGAATCCGTGTTCCTCGTCGTCAACTCTTGAAACGGTTTGCACGTACAGACCCTTTTTCCTTCTTTCCCTTCCTTTCTGTGAGATGCAATGGCCATTAGAAAGGTCCAAAGGGCAATAAAGTTCCCCCCTCGCCTTCCACTGACTTTTTATTCAAGTGCCCGAGACACCTGCAGGGACCGCCCGTTTAACGACGTTCCGCTGTTTCAGGCGCACAGTGAAGCCAATGCCAGAACAAAGTACATCTATTACAATAAGTTTATGATTAAAAAGTACCCTTATACGTATCAATGAATCACAGTCAGCGAATGAAACCCGTATCAGCCACAGGTATATAAGGCAAATGTATCATCATACTGACAAGTGCTCACTAGCAATCGTAAATATGCATCTCAAGTCACAAAAGAAAACACGTGAGCAAGTGGCATTTACTGACTAAAATTAATGAATGTTAATGAATACTGCATTAAGCAGTTGGACTATGCAGCATCAGGAATAGGTGAAAAAATGGCGGAGGAATAGCATGAAATTTTTGGAACATGTTTCTTTTTTCTTTTTTTTTCTTTGAAGTGGAACCACTTAAAATATTCGAAATCGTTCAAAACTGCAGGAATTGCATAACCTATAGAGATTAATTAATGATGTTAGGTGTGACTAGTTCTTACCTTGTATGTTTCATTTCCTGAAACACATTTCGGAGATTACCAGTGAGCGGTTGATTTCGTATCAAGTTTTGATACCTTTGCGCCTTTTTCTCCCATGACGCTCACTGGATACCCAGAAAATATGTTTCAGGAGATAATAAATACTTGATAGCAACGACTCACACCAATCATTATGCGCACATTCGCATGGATTACTGATTTGGGAACAAGTTGTGAAATTTGTGTGATCGTATATGAGTTGGGTAAGTCACCTTACACGGAAGCAGCAAATGGGATCCCAATTCCAAAGCACCGGAGGAAGAAATCTCGAAGGAATTAAGCACCCGACATAAATGCGTGTTGTGCACATCTGCAGAACTGGGGCCAACGAAAACTGAAGACTGGTGGATGAAAGCAAATGGAACTTCAAAAGTAACTGTCGTCAAGTACAAGTTACTGCTGAAACGTAACTAAGTTACAGCTACAAGTACTGAAGTTTGAAAGCATTTAGGTCTGTAATTACTGTAAGTTACAAAAAATGTAAATACTTCGGTAACATAATTACATGGAATTAGCTACTTCTCATCACTAGTTCAAACCACCACGGGGAGCCCACTGAGGTGTGCCTGTTCTGCCAGTGTCTGCGAGAGACGAATAGGGAGTCCTAATGCCACATTGTTGCAAAAACTATCTCTTACTTCGGACCGCTTTCTTTTCTTTCATTTTTTTTTTTTTTTTTTGTTAACACAAGTTCAAAAGAAAAGAAAAAAAATTTGAACGAAGGTCGCAGCTCTTGTATAGCTGTGATGACAGCGCGCTCAGGGAATACCTGCTGTGCATGAGCAGTACGACGACGGGACGCGGTTCTTGCAGTCTCAGGACAGAACTCTTGTTAACTCCGCTCAGGACTCGAGGGCATAAGCCAGGCTCTCCCCCATCAGAACTGTCTCGTCGTACTAATGTTGAAGAATGCCGGACCCTTGGACGGCAAATATCCTGCATGCGTTTCACAGTCGGTGGAGAAAAGAGAAAAACGCAGCCTGACAGCAAAAGCTTGCCTTCCACAACTGGTGGCACCAACTTTGAAAATAAAAGCCTATCACTGCATCCCGCTTCACAGTTCCGGTCCCTTTCAGTTTCTTTCATGAAATTGCCCCAAAAACTGCCAATGAATTCAGTGGCCCCTTATGGCAAAAAGTGGTCGCATGAAACTTCCTGAAAGTCGTCAACGAGACAAAAGATACTTTTTCCCTTCGCAATATCTACCTGGTTGGTCTTAGAAAACGATATCAGAGAGCGAAACGAAGCCGACGGCGTCAGTTCGTCTAAATGTCACGTTTTACATTTAACCAACTAGTAATTATGGGCCGTTAATGGTGGCATGCATGGTGTGTTGTAGAATAGATTTTGCCTTAGCAAATGAGAAAGAAGAGCAAAAGTACTTCGTAGCTCTTGTTCAGGAGTTTGACGAAGCGTTGCGCGCTCTTTTTGTTGGACTGACGATGGAAGAGCGAGCTACGTCCAGTTCCTTGTCCGGGAAGCGTGTACACCCCCCATGCGAGTCCTATTGTACTCCAGCGTCTTCCTCAAAGGCAGCCTTCGGGAGGCCTGCTCTGAAGAGAAATGTTTAGGTTATGACGCTGCACGGTTAGAATGACGCAGTGAAAGGACTTACTGCGAGCAACAACGGATAGGTCTCAGCACGACCGGACGGGTATGATCGGTCTTGGACAGCTGTTCGGGCGCCGTGATTCGTTTGGGCGTCGGCTGAATAGCTGGCCGCGCCCGCCCGCTGTTCCTCAGCAGAGCCGCTGGTGAGCTACAAGTCTCGCTGCTTTAGACTGGCTGGACTCGCTGAAACATAATCAGCAATTGATGGTGAAGAAGTAATGACGCCTCAACAGTCTTGCACATTCGGTCGTGTCCTTCAGCTGCGGTGCTCTATGCCAGTTGGATGCGCAATCTGTGCCAAATCTCACTCGTGCCCATTCTGGACGAATGGGCTGAGCATGGGTGAGTGAAGTGTTCACCTAATCACGGGCAATGGGACATCGCCCCCCTGCGCCAAGTCCCTATACTTATACAGAGATCTGCAACGCGTTGCGGTCGCTAGTTTCGAAAAGAAAATATGCAAGTGCTGACACCATTTGTTTTTTCTCATTGCAAGTCCCAGATAAATAAAGGAATCGCGGTTATTGTCGCCGCGGCTCAGGGTGGGTTCAGCTACCGTGAGCGATTCCACGGAGGGAAAAGTCGAGAAGAACTCATGCGTACCCTCGAGAGAAACGTTACCGAAAAGGCGAAACACGTGATAAGCCCATGCAGGAACTGAAGAAGTTTCCGCGTCGTCGGGGTTCTGTGGCCACCCACCAGCAAAGACTCCGATACTAACATCCATACCTGGCTCCGAGGAAGGCAAACAGGGATTTTGGGTTTTTCTTTCACTCTCTCGAAGACGCCTGCATGGTCACAAGGTCCTATCGCGGCCGTCTACAAAAGCTCTGTGGAGAGAAAAGGATTCCAGTGACGCAATCCAAGTGGGAATGCTGTCAGATTAGTTGAAAGCTTTTAATTGGCTGTCCATATATTCCCAACAAATGACCCCTAAACCGCTAAGTGCAGTTCTTTGAACAAGGAATAATGATGTGTCCGTTGGTTTAAGTGTCCATTGAAGTGGTAAGAGAGGAAATTTATCGCCCGCGCTGTTTCAACTGAGATTATTTGTGTTGCGAAATGAAGAAAATTTGGCTACCAAACCCTAGGGATGTTAGTCTGAGTCAAGGGAACTGATATTGACATACAGGAGGAGAGAAAGGCGGTGGGAAAAGCGAAAACATCGTAGATGATCGCAGTGAGCTTACGTGGGTCGGTCGGGTAAAACGTGATGCCCTGCTCTTGCGGAGGAGGCAGAACACAATCAGTGTTGCTATGCAGTGCGATTGCATGTGAAAATGAGCATTTTCTAGACTGCAGAAGCTATTCTGAAACGGAGAGCCACAATTGTTGCATGAAAACCGAGGGTTTTGAATACGATTGACAAACATGTCCTCGTTTAAAGTTACGGGGGCTTTCGAAAGACTTTTCCTCGTGCAAAATATTGCTCTAGAATTGCTGTAGAGAACGGCTCTGGAATAGAAATACCCTTTCTTAGCGAGCCCATAAATTGTCCCTCCCTTTTATTTATGGCCTTTTGAATACACAACACTCAAGGTCACTGGTGGTAGAGGACGGGCCAAGGAAAGAGAAGAAAAGCGGCCACATCCCTATCTCTGCCGTTTGTATTTACTGCATGTATGTATACATTGCATACTGTACAATACCTGGTAAATGCCGCTTCGAGTCGCCTCCCTCTCAGCTCCCCACATCATCATCATCATTTATTGTCGTCTACTAAGAACGCTGTGAAACAATGTACTCGAAGTAGTCCTCGGGTGTATCATCGATGGCTGTGGGTCGCATGAAGGAGTGTCGCTGGCCGTAATCCATATCTGAATGGATGAGTGAGAGGAGCGTCTCTGTTTACCTGCAGCTGAGCAAGCGAGGAAGCAAGCGGCATGTATTGCTTCCACAAGAGGAAACGTCTTTATCGCGATGCGCTTCTCGGCCCAGGTCAGCTTATTCTTATGCTTTGCTATTTTGCTCAGCGTCACAGACGCGATGCAGGACGCGGCTGCAAGACAGCTCGAACGTTACTGTGGCCCGCAACCAGGTACGTCTGCCCCGAATGCTCGCACTCTTTCCTATATTTATCACCGATTCTCTCGACATCGAGAGATGCGCTTCACTCTTCCTTTGCTATTATGCCTAGCGGAGTTGCTATCAGCAAATCAACCAGCAGGTTCGTGAGTGGAAGGAAGGCCGTAGGCTAAACTCCGGATTTGCTCGGCCCTCGTTGTGCCGAAGCAATGCCAAGAAGAATTCGCTTTCCGCTTTTATTGCTTTTTCTGTTCCTGCTAAGAATGATAACAGCAACAATTATGCTTCGATTATCGGAGCAAAAACCTATCTCCAGTGCGTCGTTTCAGTAGATTATTGTATAGACATGAGCACAGGTGCTTTCTCACCGCTGCTGTACCCATACCTGGCTCCACGTTGCTTGGCGATTCAACCCGCTGCGCTAGTCTGTGTCCTATAGGGTGTGTTACTCGGATGTCGACGTCGCATGCAGAGAGAAATAACGCCTATTGTCTGAACTCGGTACGAGCATGGTCAACGAACTTGGCCGTTTGGGCATGGCCTTTGGTAACGCCTGTCTGTCTTATGAACATGGAATCGGTGCACTTCATTATTAAACTCTATTGGACAAAAATAAATTTGTATACACCTAAACTCCGAGGTACCGGTCTTATTGTCTTTTTTTACTTACCATTAGATGATAAAAAGAGAGTCGCGTTTATTGAGGCTCGTGAGCATATATGGACGCATCGACTTATGAAGCTTCGAGTCGAGTACTTTTTAATTTGCGAGTAACTGTAGATCAAGAGGGCGACGCTTGGCGGGAAATTCTATCCTAAATGAGGCACATGTCTCCAAAGGGAATTGGTATATTTCTCTTGAAATAAGTGTCAACATACAGCGCGTCTTCCGGAATGAATCTTTTCTTGAGATCGGCCCTTGGATTGAAGGGTAAACTTTAAGCGGTTCATTACTCTCGAGAGTTTCTCAGACCGAAATGAAGGCTGGCCTTTGCACTCGCACACCTATTGGATATTACGCGAGGATCAAGGCTGTAAAATGCTTTATCGTGCGAGGAATTTGTACACCATGCCTGGAAGAAAATTTTCTAGACCTGTTCGTATGTTTCTAGGCAATCGTGAGATGCTGTCGAAACTTACAGCAGCTGCCGATATGTTCATCAACTGCCATGAGGAGTATGGAAAATATGCAGTACCTTCAGATATCGTTCGAAACGTATGTCACTCTCTCTCTTCTCCTTCTACGAGCTTCAGGAAAATCTCCTTGCAGGTTTTGCCATACTTGTGCAAAGAATACGACAACTGCTTCAAGCTCGTAAGTTAAACCATTCTTTTCATCTCTCTTCTATTTTGTCTGCTCCTAGTGTCGGATATCATTTTAAATTTCCCTTGAAAAAAGGCGTTTCTCAATTGATTACGCGACATAGAATTGTGTGAAAAGTGTAAAAGTATAGCATAGCATGGCACGGGAAATTGGCGTCGAGAATGACGGTTGTTTCTCAACGTTCAAAGGACGCTCGAAAGGAAACCAACTGCATGGTTAAATTCAGGATCGTTTTGTCTTCGGCATTGTCCTTGTATTTCGCCGCTTTTCTTGGTACATGGGTTTCTTTGGATAAGGACTGGAATGGGACGAACCAGGCTCTGTCAAGCAGTGGGCGCTTATTTGAAAGTAGCTGGGTTGTCACACACTATATACACTCTTAAAACAGAACTTCACCGCATAACACGACGATGACCAATCGCCATTCCGAATATCTTTTCCTGACCCCATTTGCCGGAAACGGTGGGCGTATGCATATGCGCTGCATAAGTGTCACAAAAAAGGCGTACGCC
>JARGYV010085582.1:0-27149 GCA_029532675.1 Ornithodoros moubata
AGTGTCACAAAAAAGGCGTACGCCAACCGTTTCCGGCAAACAGGGTCAGGAAAAGATATCTTTCGGAATGGCGATTGGTCATCACCGTGTTATGCGGTCAAGTTCTGTTTTTAGAGTGTACATTATGGGTCTCCTGCATCACATATGTTCCAGTACATAGCAGTAGTTCACAACTATATAAAGCTATGCAACACACGTGCAGACAGTACCGTGTATTTTTATGAGCATTCTAAATTTCTAAAGCATTCTAAATAATTTTTATACCATATCTAAATGAGCATTATTAAATTAAAATATTAGCATTGCGGAATTAATGTGCTCACAAATATGGGCACAGCACGGCAATGTAATACGACCGAGCAAGTGATAACCAACAGACAGTTTAGTCAACAAAGTTGTGCATGCAAGAAGAAGACCGTTTTCGACTCTTCGCTGTGACGTCAGATGGAACTGACTGATTGATTGATTTGTGTCCATGACGGCTGCATAGTCTTAGAGTATGGGACATACAGGGTAATGTTTAGGACTGTGCAAATATTCTAAATATTCAATATTCATATCGAAAAACAGTTGCAGATATTTGATGTTTGAACTAAAGTTTCTCGTAGTGTCCATCAGTTCTTTGAACGGTCGAAGATCTTCGAACCGCAAATCGTTGGAATATGTACGGCAGCCTTTAGCGCAGATTTCGAAACTATTTGATTTGTTACTGTATTTAAAAAAATCCACTCTTTGATTCATATTTGATTGCCCCCTTCAAAATCTGTTACCGTTGATCTAGTGAAAGCTGCTTACGTGCGTAACAGTCAAACCGCTTAGGTGCTCACCTTGTAATTGCTAACATTGATTTTATGATCGGGCAATTGAAAATACGTCCATGAGCAGAAACAGACGATTTTCTACCCTTAACTGCATCTTTAATGTAATTCTGTTTGAAAGAAATGCTTACCTTGATTATGGAATGAAGTATAGAGGCCTGTATAACAACCGGTCGCTGCGCTGTCTGAACGTACAGGGAAACCGCCATCTCCATAGCTCGCTCTCCAAAGGGCACAAAGTTGAGCGTGACCCAGTCGACGTGGTGCTTGGGCCGCGGCTTCCCGTGGGCCTGACACGCGTAACACGCAAACGACAGCAGCTGTCCAAAGATGGATGGCACCATCCCTTGGAGGTTCTCCGTTCCAGCGAGGGCTTCCTGGACATTGACAGACATAACGTGGAGTACATTTTGCTAGAATTTATGCCCCTCACATAACTGTCCTGCTGCAACAATCCGGCACCGTGCAATCCACAACGTACCTTGTGGAGGGCGTCCATTGCGTTAAGGATGGACTCCTGAAGATGGGTAAGCATCACCTCTGTCAAGTTTGGAAGGACAATAGGGGAGGCTTCACCATGTATGGGAGCAGCCACCGCATTCTGGACAACTGTCGAGAACTTGTGGAAGTCTGACGCCGAAAACCTAGCAAGTACACGAAATCTTGCATGTTATATAACATAGTGTCACGTGGAGCATTTGCAATATTTAGTGTGGTAGATAACCTACATGTTACAAAAATTATGCGTGATTTATCAGAATTGTAACACAGTTTTAGACTTAACCGTCTAAGAAAATACTAGAAGATACTAGAAGATAACGTCCATGACCTCTGTTGCTTTACCAAATTTGATAAGAATATGAGATCATCAAATTAGTTCTTTTCGAGTGAAATGTCCCAACAATGAATGCGTGCTTCTAACTCCGATTGTTAAACAGAGCGAACCTCACTGTAACTCATTCATAACAGTAATAACAATTAATGATGTTAAAATTCTGTGCTTCTATCACTTCATGCGAACAGCTGTCTCACCTGTCCTTCATGTGCTGGAAGAGGTGGGGAAATATTTGCACCAGGGCAGTCAGGAAAGGCTGGGACGGAACGTACAGATGAGCGTAACTGGTAGTGCAGCACGTGCCGTCTGCCATGCTGTCGGTGTGCGACGGTGGCCGGGTGCTCTCGATGCCGATATTGTACCAGACGCGCCAGGCATTTGCCCAAAGTGCTGCTTCTCCCTGTGGGTCGGAGCCCAGTATCGCTCCCTCCGGGTGCTGCTTGCTGATTTGCAGAATCTCTTGGAAGCTCTTCAGAGCAGAGAGGGACACCTGAAAGTCAATTTGTTACGGAAACTGTAATGTTTGATTCGGTTGTGTCCTTGCCATTGGAGGCCCCAACGGAATCCTTGAAAGCGGCAATGCGGGCCTGGTAGTACATGCTTTCGGGGAACAGGAGCTAGACGACAAGGACAACACAAATAGCGAGGGGAGCACTGTGTGTCGCTATTTGTGTTGTCCTTGTCGTCTAGCTCCTGTTCCCCGAAAGGAATCCTTGAACACACAAAGTGTCCTTTCCGCTACCAGTGCTTGGTTGTGTAGCTTTCTTCTCTTTCTTCTCCAAGAATAGCGAGTGCAATGATGAGGAGGGTAATAAATGAAATAGAGTCAAAGTGCAGGATTGGGATTTTTGTATCTTTGTCAGGTCCATAAAACTTGCTCAGTGACACAATATCGACGTGTCTTACAAATCAGATGTAATGAGAATGGATGCAGTCCCACAGCACTTCTCACATAGCCCACTGCTGGGGACGAGATTTGCAGCAAGATATATTCCCGAGGAAATGAATGACAAAAGGGATGACATGAAACACAGGTTTAGAAACAGAGAAAACATGTTTTGTGGTCCTCACTCCAAAGAATCAAATTCATCGTTAATTTATCGTTCGTACCGACCATGAAGTGAAGGACAGATTTTTCGATTAGTGATGAATCAAATAGTTTCTAATATCATTTAAAACTTACTTCCTTAGAAGACAATAAAAGCAATAAATCCAAGGTTATATGTAGCTTCGTACGCATGTCCATGTTGTCACATCAGAACAAAGTGAAATCTTTGTGCAACATGTAAAAATTTGGGCAAAAAAGAAAAGTCCATGCAGTCTTGGCGTTGCACTGTCGAACTCCTTGTACCAACATGGATGACGTTTCAAGCGACTGGCTAACAGCGTGTTTCCAACTGCAACACGAAAGAGGCCTGAGCCTGGGAACAAAAACAGACAGACAACATAACTGAGCTTTGTTGTGTTGTCCATTTTTGTGCCAAAGCTTAGGCTTCCTTCATAATGGAATTCTGTCACCAGCTCGCCTGCATTTATACTGTTTGGTCACCTGCAAGTCGCGCATGTTGAACACGCATTCAGATGGCGAGAGCCCCGAAAAATAACGTCACACCACAGTTGTCCGAAGCTACAAGCAACCAAGAATTGAACGTGGTCATGAGCAAAATAATGTGATCATTCTGTTATGAAGCGATAGGTACACATGCTACCCCTACGAAGGAAACCAAACTACCACCAGCGAAAACTGGTTCAAACGGAACTGCATAAAGTGTCATTCGGAAGATAAATTACAGTCAAACCAGGTCTTACAAAAGTTTCAAGATGAAGTATGTGGTTGGTGGAGCTATGCCCCAATTTTTAATCACACGGAAAGTCTGTTCAGGGTTATTGATGATGTATATCACGCATTTTGTAAAAACAGCTGCCATTCTCAAAATATGAGTCAATCGTCAATTTCCCTTTCTCAACCATTGCACCACCACATCAGTGCTTTAAACATCACTGTTGTCAAACCTTATTGCAATATTTGATCCTGCCTCCTCTGACATGACAATCTATGGGCTTAGTTTAGTTATCCAAGCCTTTCCTAAGTTTAAATGTTCAGTCACGTCGAAATCACCAGTTAGCTCGCAGACAGGATGCAAAAATTCTTATACTACTTACCTCGTTGTTTTTGCTGAGAGCAGAGTTTTCAATGAACTCAAGAAGAAGAGTCCATGCCTTAGGAAAATCCCCAAGTGTTTGCAGGAGATCCCGTTTGATGTGGAAGACCCGGGCCACGCCTGACAGGGTCAGCACCTGGGTCTCTGCCCACTGCTTTTGTGCCGTGTTCCGTGAGTGGTGGATGAGGATATTGCCTCCCATGTCGTTCACTTTCTCCGTCGAGGCAGAGCCAGACAGCGTGCGCACACGATCGAGCAGTGGAAACAGCACCTAGACATCAACGTGGTTTATATATCTTCAGTCAATTTCACGTGAAATAGGCCGTAATATTGCCTTGCAGGAGACAGTGCATCTTAAATAAAATGTAAAAATCAAAACAAGGGTAGTATAGTAGTACTTATTTCCAGAATGTTTGCCAAATAATTTGGAGTTAGCAAATGAGTAGCATCTGTCTAGCTATTTTAGCACTTCAGAAGTGCTGACAAACTAATAAGTTAAGTGATGGTACTTTTAGATAATTACTACATATAACTAGTCACCATACAGCTAGGACACAGCCCACCTTAGCGAGACTTGAACAGAGAGCCCATGTGAGCCTTCACAAATTTCCTGATAGGAGTGATTTTAATTATAGCCACAGAGTCAAACCGAAAATATTATGGCTCTGGTTCAACTTGTTTATTCAAAACAGCTTAACACTATGAAATTAACCCCAGGCGTGATTCGCTGTGATATGTATCTATTTTGCTACATCTCCTAAATCTAATGTTCAAAATATAGTGTCACATGGAGCATTTGTAATATTTAGTGTGGTAGACAGCCTATGTACTGCAAAAATGTTGTAATTTTTAGAATTTTAACACAGTCTTAGACTATCTAAGAAAGGCAGTATCTGATGATAACGTCCATGACCTCTGTTGCTTTACCAAATTTTATAAGAATATGAGATCATCAAATTAGTTCTTTTCGAGTGAAATGTCCCAACAATGAACGCGCGCTTCTAACTCAGATTGTTAAACAGAGCGAGTCTCACTGTAACTCATTCCTGACAGTAGTAACAATTAATGATGTTAAAATTCTGTGGTTCAACCATCATTTTATTGAATGTTCCAATGTAATGCTCAGGGGAACAACATGCCGGTATCATGACGTCATGTAATTGGAACAAAAAGAAAAATGTTCAACCAATATAAAGTATAAAGTTCAACTTAATAAGGACATAAATAAATATAAAATACAGAAACAGCTCAAACTGAGCCATGTTGAATGACACATGTTACATCCGTAGAGTTTCCTGGTCATCAGACTAACTTACTTAGAACTTAAAACTTAAAACTGCTACTTTTAAGACTGACGATTCTATTCTAACCCGCAAGCTGTCTCATTTATTCTCCTTATCACTGCAAACTAGCAAAGCTTAACCGCAATGTACTTAGTGTACTCAGCTATTAAATCAGATTAGCAGATGGTCAACCTCCTACCTGCCAGAGGACGGCTTGCCACGTCTCGTGCTGAAGTACCGAGCCGTGCGCGTTAATGGTAGAGAACAAGGTTTGTCCGGCACTTTTACGAACAGCCGAACGAGGGTCCACGCAAAGTTCTCCCAGACGCTGGAACAGGCACATCCACAGTGCGTCACCCTCCTTTTTTTCTGCGTTCTGGTACAAATAGTCTGCCATGTGCCACTGGAAGGAAAGTTAAGGTGAGCGAAGCTACAAAACTGCTGTTGCTTTCAGAGCTCACCAAGAGACCAATAGCGGTGAGTGACACATTGAGTTCCTGATTCTGAGAGCCAAACTTCGCAGCTGTTTCAACGCACAGCTGGAGGCAGGGCATGACGGGAAGGAAGTCGGCGACTATGAGCTGCAGGCATTGGAATGCTGATCGGATGAGAGAGTCACCGTGGCCTTCCGAGATGCCTCCCACTATTGTTAACACCTGCAGAGGTATGAAGATCATTTCCACCACAGTTCTTTTGTTGCCATTCTTCTTGCAAGTCATTTATGGCGCATTCCACTATAGTTCTCAGTAGTTAGTATCCCCCCTCCCGCGTCCATTTGGTCAGGTGCTTCTCTGAATGAATCATTACCACTTAGACGTGACAACGGGTAATTTTGTTCTTTAGCTCAGGTACTAAGTTTCAAAACTGCTAGACTTGTCTGATGCTAGCTGAAATATACATTATGTATATCTATCTACTAGCTACATTGTGAACAAAGCCTTGTGCTAAAGTTATCTGAAAAAGAAGAAGAAAAAAAAAAAAAAAAAGAAAAACGATATTGTTCAATACTCTTTCTATGTACTGTTTTTTTTTTTAAACTCTAACTCCCCACGCTTAGTGCCACCATTTATTTTTCGGTATCCGCATATTTTATGTGAAAAGGCTCTACTATAAATTTTTGAAAATTTTTTGTATCCGTAGCAGGTACCCAAATGACTTCCAATACACCTTTTGATACACATATCCAGTTTAAGGGAGCAAAAAATCCTGCTTGTAACAAGTAGTCAAACTGTTCCATGCTACCAGAAAAAGTGCAGCACATCACTCGAGACATCAACCAGCTTGTAAACCAGTAAATTCTACACAATTAAAGCTTACTGCACCAACCCCTCCCATGCATGCAGTACCTCTAATTTCTATTTTGCTCTACAGCAACCTTTTTCTATTATTCAGTTTTTGGAAAGAAAGAATAGGTGAGAACTGTAGGAATAAACAAAGTACCAGCGGCCATCCAAAAGACAGGGCTTCTCCATTGCTGTGCAGTAAAGCTAACGTGCAATCCAGCTGCTTCTGTCGAATATCCAGATGGGTGGAACTCATCTGCACCAGTGGCGTCAGTAGCAATGTCTGCAGCGCTTCCGAAGGAGCCCCCTGGTTCAATGCAGCCTTCACTAGATACGTGAGAGCTTCTGCTCCCCACTCTCGCATCCTGGCATGGGGGTGGGCGCACACCTCCAGGAGGTGCTGTGTCACGGGGCGCCACATGACCTCTACTCGGCCTAGGTTCACCAGACCGGTTTCCAGCAGCTTGGCTACAGCAAACAGAGAAGGTTCCTGCAAATAAAGAGTTCATTACTAGGAACGAGACAACAGATCAGAAAAGTTTAATCTTGCCCGCATGCCAAGAAGACGTCAGTTAGTGCGCATCTGGCAACAGCAATCAGCAATCTTTTGCCTCCTTAGGCATTGCCAAATGTATAACGTTTGTATTGGAAGGTACCTCAAGATTTAATGCCACAAGCTGTTTCGGGTTATACTTGCATCAGACATTGTACGAAAATACATTTACCCCAAATTTTTAGTTTTGCACTACTTTAATTTCTTATGTACGTGCCGACCGAAATAACAAAAAGCATTCTGACGCAATACTCACTCTATTGTTGTATGCTAGCTCCATAGATTCAGAAGAAAGTTTACAGAGGGCATCAATCAGGTGATGTAGAGCAACATCATCCAGGTACCTGGAAGCACAAAGACAACATTAAGCAGAAGACCAGGTAGTGGGCAGCCAAGGCAGTTCACTTACTGGGAGTTGTGAAAAACACGTGACAACGTGCCTGCCAGAGGCACGTAGCTGGCAGCAGGTAAGAGAGAGGACAGTCATAGTGCACAATTAGCACAACCCAACGGTGTCTAAACTCGCGACAAGGCCCGATCAAAGTAACAGACGACGATGTGTGTCACCAATGAGAAACTATGACCCTAAAAGGTATTCCTCTCCAAGAACTACACCACTCTAGGATATATCAAGCGTCCACTGCTCTTAGATGGTGTCGAATTTTGGCACGTGGGCATTTGAAGAGAAATAGTTTGGGGATGGTACCGTGTCACGGTACAGAAACCCCCGAGAAGCTTTTCAAGAAAACCTGCAACGGTCAAGCGGAGTTGCTGGTTCCTTTCATGTGAAACCACCCTATTCTTACTAGGTGCCAAAAGCTTTCTCATTGTAAATGGGAAAGCTCTGACTCAATGATAACATTCATGACTTTCCGTGTCCCGGAGCTAGTACTTCAGTTTCCAGATACAGAATCAAACTCGGAGAAGAATATCAGCACAGATAAGCAGTAGATTGTCGTGTTATATTACAGTTTAAACTACAGGATTGAACAACTTGCCACAATCTGGGCACATTAATTGTGTCTACTGCAAAAGTAGTCATCTAGTTCAACCTTGTCTGTCACTCCACCTTCAACAACAGAGTAGAAAGAAAGAAAGAAAGAAAATAAACCTGTAGATGACGATCCTGTACAAACACATGCAAAAAGTACATGCATCAATGCAACAGACTGAACAGCAAGCAAGCAAATTGTAGATCAAGCAGGCCTCTGTTCTAAGTGCAATAAAAAAAAGCTCCGTTCCTCTTACTTTAGTCACACTGAAAGGCCCTAGCAATCTTTGAACCAATGTTAGGCATCGATTTAAAAATAAAGTAGGAGGAAAATAATTCCAGAGTGACTTTACACACAATACATGCTTCCCATACGACAGTCCAAAACGGTTTTTATCCAATCTAGGTGAAAACTGCCACAGTATGTATGTACTGTTAATGCATTTCATCACACAAGACAGCCAGGTGGATAAGGTCCAGCATCCTCATTCAGACTAATATTACATTTATCTCGTTCCATAGAAGTCTCGTGCATGCATGTATCGATTTCTTAAATTCAATCTGCATTTTTCGGCCACTATGCCAAAGAATAGACGTGCACATAAATTTGCAACAACGTAATCGAAGCTTCATCCTCTGTTAGGGATGCCGAGTAGCCCAACAGCCCTACATTGAGCACACATTTCGTACAGCAGGGAGCGCATGTAGTCTCGTCCGACCCATCTAATTACGTCACACAATCGTCCGTTCTCAACGATCACTTAAAACCTGCTTGTCAAGAGGCAAGCTCTGAGAGATGCACCGTGAAGACAAACTTACTGGGAGTTTTCAAAGAGCCGAGACAGCATTGTGGAGAGAACAGGGAGGTCAGCCATGGCCGCTGTCGTTATGACGGAACTGTCGTTCTTGGGAGCGGCTTTGAGACTTCCTCCTGTTGACGGCTTCAGTCCCAGAATCCAAACAAGGTGCTGGAGGGTGGTCAGCACCAAGTGCCAGGCAGTCCCCAACACTGCACCGTGGCTGTGGGCAAGGCCTAGGATGGCACGCATGCACTGCAGGTTCTTTGCCGTCAGCTGCGAGTCGAAGTGGAAAGTTAACCCTCCAAGCTATGTTACAGTTGGCTGTAATGCAATAGTGTACTTTATATTTATTTTACAATTATCGTATAATATATACAATATTGTTATAATCGTACAATTATAATTTTCGTATCCATGCAATAGTTTAGCAGACGTCAGCTATTCTTTGCAAACTACCACGAGTTGCATGGCTAGAACTGAACGCATAAGTGTAGAAAATTGAGCAGTACCGATAAGCGTAGCGTAAAATGTTTAAGCAAAGCAGGGGACAAAAAACAAGAACTTTAGGCATTGAGAAGTAGAGACATATGAAGCAATGACAAGCTTCCCAAAAGTGTTCCAATGATCTCTAACATCATTTTGCAACATATATGAGCAGGATTTTGCCCCAGGTTGTGTTACCTACCATAACTGGTCCCTGGTGTCCACCAAGCGAAGGAGTCGGTAGGGGTGTGCCCACTGCAACAACTTGCTGACGAGGGGTTTCGTCACCACCAAGGTAGGGCCCCAGACTTGGCGTCGATGGCCCGTCACCTCTCACGTGTGGAGGGTTTATTTTGGGGAATGCGGAGCTCAGCACCTGAAAAGGTATCACACCAACAACGGATAATCGAGGCATAAGAATTTGTAGCCCAAACCAACATACACGACAAATGAGGCTTAAGTCGATAGAACAGAGAGCACATACGTATGCACACAACGATAAAAACGACTTCTTCTGTTTGTATTATGCAAGCTGTAAAAATATTTATCAGACAAGAGTACAGCTAACATGCGAGTTCAAAAGCTGAATTGGAAACAGAACACACATACCATCATAACTACAAGAGATTACTAGTGATCAGCAATTTAATGACACAAAAGTGGCTAAGGCCATACAGACATTTTTTATAACAATACAAGCATGCAAGGCAAGCGTTAGACTTCTTAATTTACTCAGCCACTGCTTGAGAATCAGTGGCTAACAATTTAGTATACCGAACAAGACACACAGTTTCAAAAAATTGAAGTTTGTTGATGCTTGCTGATATGGTGCAGCTACTGTCAGTAGCAATAAGAGACGTCTGCTTTAAGGCACTTCTCCACACATCACAGCTTAACAAGGGTAAGTAATAGTACTAGAAGCATTCTGAAGCTCGTCTGACACAGCACACATCTACTAATGATACTTCCAAGGGTGTATGCATGTAGGTGGCACGTTCATATCATGTACCACCTCAGTCAAGGACTTTGACACATTAGTCATATGACCAGAAATTCACATAGGCTACGACATGTGAAGAATTTGTAATGTTGTACTTGTCTTCAACAATGACAATACGCTCTGTGATGAAACCCCCATGACTCGGAGGGACAAGACAGACAAACAAGAAGCTACTTACAGTGAGCGTGTAGTGCGGAGGCAGCGAACCCTTGCATATGGTCGTAATAAATGCATCTCTGGGAGTGGGCATGTTGAGCCGGCCACAAAGGCTCGTGTACAGCTGCATTATCTTGAGGATTTCTTCCGTGGCTGCTTCGTCCATGCTGCAGGCCCACAGAAAGACACCGGTAACAACTTGCTGGGTAACTTCTATTTGCTTACCTGGCGTCCAGAAGCAGAGATAGCGCGGCCAAGAGGCCACACCAGGAGGAAGACACAAGCTGGCGGTGCAGTGCTTCATCGCTGGTATCGTTCACGATGGTCGTAATGCTGTCGACGACGTCCAGAAGGCACACATAGGCAACTGATACACCGTAGCCTTCCGCAATTGTTGGGGGATCCACACGTTCCAGCATTTCCACGCTAGAGGAAACATGGTGGATTTGAATCACCACATTCAATATGGCACACTCCACATTGGCAAAAATATGACAAAATAAGAAGATGCTTTTACAGGCTAGAATGATAGCTTCTATAATTGTTGTTCTTGCAACACTGTCCACGCTCTCCTGTGCCCTGTGGCATGAGAAAGAAAGAAAGAGAGGATTAAGTCAAATTCATTACGAATACCAGAAAGCTGTGTAGGTGATGGAGCGGAACATGATGTTGCCGTTGTGGCCTCACTCGGGAAAATTGTAGCAGAAATCTTTTTCTTCCTGTTTCTTCTATAAACTAGACTATAGTGCACCCTCTCTCTCCAGGTACGTACAAAACTTGATTTTGTCTTTATTGGAACATGCCAGAGCTTTCAACACCAAAACCTCTTTGCCATCGTACCAACAGTTTAATAACTAACTAACCATCCTGTAACAGTCAGTCCTTCGCTAGTGTGGCCAGTGAAAACAGTTTTGACTCCCTTTCGTCCACTGTGTTGTCTCCTGTCTCACCCCCCCATACTCAAGGGGGGGGGGGGGTGATACCCCCCCAACTCATCTATTCCACTAATACTCACTATGTAGCTTTTGCTGCAGGACTAGTGACTTGCGTAAGAAGGGGCATCCACACCCCCCTGTAGAGGAATGCAGCCTGAGGGGGCTGCACCAGAGTGTTGGGCCCTGTTGGAGGGTTGGCCATGCCCCCATGGTGATCGATGGTGAACAGGGCTTGCACATATGCACCAAGGGCATTCACCATCTCTTGGAAAATCTTTGTGCTGTGATCGTTCATGTCGTAGCTTTCGCAGAAGCTCCTGCGGGAGTGTACTTCTGTACAATCAGTGCCTCTCTCTGTTGGGGATATTTTTTTTCTGCCTACGAGCAGTCTACATTGTCACAGGAAAAGAAATAACTGGCACGGGCTAATGAGCGCCTTTTCGCAAACACATAATTCCACTATTTTGTCTATGGTTTCCACCAAGCACGTCATGAGCTCATGTTTTAAGCAGCATACACACACAAAAGAATAAACCAATCAAGCCATATGACCAGTATAAGCCCATGTATTTCCCATTCATAAACTATTCTTGTAACGATTTATGTTCATAGCTAAATAAAAACTCATGACTGGGTCAATAATGTTGATAGTGGTACAACACAATGTTAATAGGGTATTGCAGGTCCATAGGATAAGACACTGCTGCGACAATTTTTTTTTTCTATTGCTTCTATCATTTACTATAATTACTTAAGTGATCTATGAATACTCCAAGCTATTTGCTATGATTCTTGTCATATAATGATAAACCAAAAATATGTATACAGTCACAGCTGACATTTCGGAGGACATTTCTGTACACAATATGTTACACGAATACTTTATCCTGATGTTATAAAGATTGATAAAGGTGATATTCACAGTGATAAAAACATACATGCAGAAAAGCACAAGGCATCTACTGCTCCCACTGTGCTGATTAGTCATATCAAAGAGATGACAGCATTGCTTACTTATCTTGATATTTATGACAATATTTTTTGTTGGTTTACGCATGCCTGCTAAAAGGTCATCTATGGGACAAAGATGACGAAGTCCTTTTACACACATCTGTTCATTTATCTCTTGGGAACATGTTTTCACTTCAGTTATATCTTGTGAGTAAACAAACTTCTGGCACAAGAGGTCTGTTAAGAAAATAACCAAACTTTTTTTTTTAATTTTAATTTCTATTCAAATTCCATGCAGCTCCTTTGCTCCATTGCTAAAATCGGCAAACACACCAAAAACAAACTTCTACTACAACCGAAATTATTCTGACACTATTTGAAATAACAACAAACCGAAGAAAAAAGGTTACTCTGGAAGTTCTAGAATTTAGTGTTGCCAAGTGCTTGTAGCTAAATGTCCGTGTTCCCACGTAATTGGAAAAGTTTGGTTATTTTCTTTAACAGCCCTCGCACAATTTCATCCTCAATTATTAAGAAAAAAAGAAACAGACTTTAAACGCACGCTCATAAGCCTGTTACACTAGGTATCACAAACAACTCAACTGCATTCGTCAAACCAAATTTAGCAAAAATCTCTTACGACGCTAGAGGATGAACATATTTTCAGCTTTTATCGAGACTAATTTGAGGTACAAGAGCGGTTATACTCACCTAAGTAGATCTGGCTGTGTACACATCTTGTGCAGCACTTCTAGCGCAAGGGTTCGCTGCCACGCAGGCTTCTCGTGGTCCAAAAATTTCACCACCAAGGAGAGAAAAATCTCGCACTCTGTGACCAGCGTAGTATAAAACTTGTGGATGAGGACGGATACCATGCGGATGAGACGCATCGAGATTGGGAAGAAGGGACGGTCGGGGGCTGGACGGGCGTTGGGGGAGAACAGTTTGATGAGCAGTCGGCAGACGCGCTCTTTCAGCAGAAACCCAAACTCTGCATGCCTCACAAACACTTCAGGGAAGCCTGCTAGGATAGATTCCAACAGCTCCAGGCCCAGCGTCCGCGTCATTTCCGTCAGCCCGACCAACCACAAGGGCTGATCGGCGTTCACCATCTGTACGAGGTCCTGCAGATAAAATGATAAAGAATTTTGAAAGTGCAACAATGTTTTAGCCATGGTTCAAGTGTTTACCTGGAATAGAAGGAAGGCGTCTGCTGCGCATGGTCTCAGAGACTTCGGAGGGTTTCGACTTCCTACTTTAAGCTCCTCGACGTTCAGCTCGCTGGCTTTGGCTGAAAACGCAGTCAAGTTACCGAGCTGCATTAATGGTTCCTTGGACAAGTAGTCTGGAACTTCGAGCAGGTAACGATGCAAAAATGCAGAGAAGGGTTTGTGTGGTTTGAATGTGTGTGCATAAGACAGTGGGGAGTGCTGGATGTTACAGATAATTATTGTGCGTATGAATACTGTGTATCTCAGTCATAAACTGTGGTACAGGAACAGAAAAATAATTCCTACGAGTGGCCTGCGAATATATTTTACATTTACATTTATCTAAAATCATATTATTTACTGCACTCCTTTCTTGAAGTACACATACACAGTAACCTGCTGTCTCCTTGATTTACATACCATAGCAACAACCACATGGACCACAGTACTGACGTGTGGGCCCGATATAATTTTCGCTTCTAGGAGTTACAAAATCTTGTCAGAATTACAAAGCTGTCCAAATCCTCGGTTAGTGAAAATTTGGTTCTGAGCCAGTCATCATATCGAAGAGTAATGTGGCATAAAAACTATCACACATAGGTTTGTCTGGCATAATGGCAGATTTCTACCAATGTCACACTGTTGGGATGCATGGTTCCAAACTTCTTGACGACCGTGATAATCGCTGAAGTTGATGGTGCCTATAAACCCTAATTCCTGTGCATTGATCTATGTTGCTAATCTTGCTAGGGTCCTCTGCTACTCAATTTACACAACAATGCATCTTTTTACATTGGCTTCTTACATTTAATATACATGGTACATGCACTATGTGCCATTAAATCTGTAGTTGTTTATGTCTCGCATCTTTTCACATTGGTTTCATACAGTTTGCTTCCGTGCAGCACGCTCTACATTTTCAAAATGACAAAAGAGTCAACCCGAGCCAGAACAGAGACCAGAACTAGGCAGCAGCCACAAACCGAAACAGGGTACCGTTCGCTTCTTCAGTAATTATCAATGCACAGCAAGCGTAACATCTAGGAACAATAACCTCGATGTCCCTGAACTCACTGTACGGTGCAAGATCTCACGCCTCTGCGTTTTTCATAAAATATGTTACTTTAATCATTACTTGAAAACCGATTTCATCCTTCCCCCACGTACATATCATTAAGAATGTGTCGTCTCCAAAAAGTCGGCAGCCTGCATTCATGTACTAAACCTTTACTCATTCTTCCCCCGCACTTTCATTGATTGGAAGCACCTTTCCGGTTATACTGCATCAATTTTGTCCCTCGTTCAATCCAAATAAGCACTGCGTGACTACGTTTTTAATTAATACTCTGTAACATTGCTATTAATACCGAAATTGTTACTCTTGATAATACCACTTTCCTCTGTAACCCCTTTGGCCTTGAGGGTATATAAATAAATAAATAAATAAATAGGCACATTTTGTGTTGGGCACAATTTAACAATTTAGCAATTTAACACTTTTGGCACACATTCTCAAGTTCTACGAACCAACCAAGCCCTCTCTTCTTCTCTTTCTTCTGTGTGCAACCTGTCCGCCCATAGAATATGGAAGAGCCTCTAGGGAAATATTTATATTTTGAAAGCTCCTAAGCACTTGGTACTGTGACTGTTTGACATTAAAAAAATATGATGTTACGTGATGCACACGATGCGAAGGCCCAGACCTGGGGAGTTGAGATGTTGAGAACCACTGTGAACTAATTTTCATGCCCATATTTATTTGGTGAAAGTGGTAGAAGCAATAACGGCTTTGTTCCAGCTAAAAATAGCGTCTAATTTCCAGTTTCAGTTGTGGTTTCAGTTACACATCAGCCAATACACAGCAGCGTGGCTGAATAAATATAGAATTTGCGACAGAAGTGGATGGCAATGTTGTAAGTTAAGAGGGAAGGGCCTACTGTTGTTTTCGCTCTGTGCTGCGACGTCTTCTGCCTGCACTCTTTCGAAGACGGAAGAAACCAGTTGCCTGACTGTGGCTGAAGCGGTGTTGTTGGTGGTGCTGTTCTTCGTGAAATGCAGCCGGAAGCACAAGACAATCGCCTATGTATAAAAACGTGAAACAGTACAGTGTAACTGCACTGCTAACTTCTCCCCAACAGCCTCGAATATTAGAACTGAATCCTGTTTTCTAAAATGGTAATATTGTCACAGGTCTACACGCATATCGAATATTAAGGACCTGGTACTCACTCTTGAGAGTGCATCTCCCTGCACAACTGTATTGGCAGTAAGGAGAAGGGTCACTGTTTGTAAGAGCTTAAGCTCTTCAATGCCACTTTCCATGAGGTTCCACAAGCAAGTGATGATATTTGTTGCAGCCATCTGCAATTCAGATAAAAATAACAGGAAATCAACAAAGCTACTCACCGCTCAACTTCAGTAAAAGGAAACACAGACACACATGCATAAGACGCTCCATTAACATATATTCACTACCCGTGGTACTGTGATAATCAAGAAGCAAATTGCTGCAGACTCTCACAGACTCTGGTAAACTGTGCTTTAAGTGCACTAGCTTATGAGTGGTTAACTGTGAACTAACAGCTAAGGGTCTTAAAGGGACAGTACAAAGGGACTCGTACAGAAAGGTCGATTTCGAAACTTTAGTGAAACAAGAATCGTTAGTAATAATGTAGGACCGCATCGAAAGCCCATCGGCAGGAGTGCAATAGTTTGAGAAATTTAATAAAATAGTAGAGAAAGCAGACGACGGATTGTCACGTGTTTTTATCATCGCCCTCCTTTCTTACACGAGTAAACGTTATGGGGCGACGTCAGCAGGAAGGCGCGGGAAATGCGGAGTCCCCCGCTCTTGTGATTGGCTTGTGCTCGTGATCACAGCGCTCGCCTTTCTTGCGGGCGAATGCTCACACTAAAATTTGAATGAGACCCGGCGCGCCGTTGTCTGCTTCTATTGCCTCGATTCGCCACACTTTTTGTCCAATAGCAGACTCCTGTACCTGTCAACGTACCGGATGTTGTCGTCGTATCAATTTAATTCGTTTAACTTAATATCTGCTGCGTTTCTGGCGAAAAAAAATTGCAGTGTTCCATTTTCGACATGGAATTCGATTCGAATGGAATAGGTCTTAAACAGGGCGTTTTGTACGAGACCGTCCCTTTAATTCTTCCTAGAAAAGGGAATATATTCTTTATACCATGCCCGGAGCAGGCAAGCAACTCTGACAGCAGCGTAATAGCATTGCAAACAGACGCAGACGCATTGGGCAGACGCCGAGGCGACTCACCTGTGATACGGCCTCAAATGTGACGAGGCGCTGAATGGCTGCCAAACAGATCTGCACAATTTTGGGGTTCCTCGTATCACATCCCAGAAAGAAGGGCTCCAATATTTCTGGGCTCTCAGATAGCAGTGCTGCACGATTAAGCAAACATTTAGGGGAGCTGCTGTTACGACCACATTATTTCACCCCACAGTCAGTACGAACTTCAACAGAACTGTGCCAGACGGTTAAAAAAATGCTGAATGTGTACCGAGATTACTAAACTACAGGGTGACAGTTAATGCAACCCATTTAGAGAGTCTCACCAAGTCTGACGTCTTCATGTTTCCCTGCCGCTGTTCGCACTTTGATGATACCGGACTCTGCAGCCTACAAACAAAGCCTTAGTTTAATTTTTGGCTAAAGCTCTAAGGTCAACATCAAAATTTACGACAAAATTGAGGGAAAATTAAAAATGAAAGCAGATAGTAAACCATTGAGAAAACCTAGGTCTGTGCTAACCAATATGACATTTGAGGATCATGAACAAAATTTACTCCCCGACTACAACGAAAAAAAAAGAGTGGTCAGCAACCAAAATCTGATTTCTTCTTGTAAACTGTTTGAACCGACTAGCTGTAGTAAGTAGCAGGTTCAGTGTTGCGAAATCTGCTTTGCAAGCTGTACAACATCCAACCAAAGAAGCTACCAAACAAATATATGTCTCCAATAAATGTTCTAAAGATTCACAAAGCATGACATGATATGTCGAAGCTGACGGGATCCAAGTTCAGAAACATTTTCCATGTTAAAACTACATAAGTTACACATTTGATGTGCATTTCCCAAACATCCGTATCATGAATCTTGGGCCGGGATTCACAAATTCTGGTTTAAATGACAAGCAAGCAAAAAGAAAGAGCATTAGTGGGATCAGTTATGTCGAGAGCAACTGGTCAGTTGGCCGCCAGGGATTGTGTGGCAGTACCATTTTCATTCAGTGAAACATTGGAGGAAGTGAAGGGTACTTCAATGTCCCTTCATTTACTCCAATGTTTCATAATGGCTAGGCATGTGCTCAGTCTTCTGCAAACACAATGAGAATCAAGAATGCTAAATTTACAGTGCTTTGAAAGGGCAAAGGTATTCTGCATGAAATCAATTCTCTCGCTGAGCAATCGACAGCTGCGCTCCTAGAAAGTACACGTATGAAATGTGTTTGACAGTTGCACACTTGATGTCAAAGTTTATAGATCCAAATGAATTAGCGGGAAAACTGGATTAAACCAGAGTTCGCTGACCGCAGAAAGATGGTAGCTGCTATGTGTACTTGCGAATAATCAAATGAAAATACTGTGAAGGAAGTTCCTTGATATATCGAAGGAACTGCGCCATACTGGACAGGTGCAACATTTTTGTTAACCCAGTGAAGTTACACTAAAGGTATTTCCGGAGAAATTGTGCTTGCCTCTTTGAGTGGTGGATGTTTCTTCTTTGCCTCATTTGAAAGCAGACGAAGGTCATTCTGAAGGTTTTCCAACAGACGTTTCTCTGCTCCCTTCTCGCCAGATGCCATCTCATAGACTGAGGGCTACAGGAGAAGAAAAATTTAAAAAAGGCTTGTCTCAGACACTATTTCTTCTTCACTTTCAACAAAAACATGCCACATCATGCAACCTTACCATAAACAGTTTCAAATATTAAATACTCGTCAGTGATAAAGTGTAGTTCAGACTGGCCCGGCAGGGCTGTACAGGCTTCACCGTCGTCTGCCCAAGCTCCACATCTCTATCAGCGACATTATTCAAAGATTTCCAATCAACTCTTACTGTTCGAGGGAGCTCAGCTTTTCTTTGTTTCAATATGAGTTCACAACTTTTTCTTCTCCGCATGACGGTACTCTACACAATGCAGCGATAGTGATGAGTTGATTAAACATATAACGTATTTATTTATGTACCCTCAAAGCCAGAGGCATTACAGAGGGGAGTGGTGTTAAGTAAATGATCAAGAATAACACTTTCGGTATGAATGGCAATGTTACAGAATGTAGTCACACACTGCTGATCTGAATTGAATGGGGGGACGAAATCGATGCGACATAACAGGGAAGGTGGTCCAGCGTGAGGAAGAATGAGCTGGCAAAGCTTTGAGTAGATGATTGTGGGACTGATTCCACAGTTTAACTGTGGTAATGTGGTCAGAGCAACCTCAAGAAATTTCACTTTTCAGCTCCCTACTCTGACGAGGTCTCTGGGCCCCTACAGCAGCAGTGGGATTCTTGACATAATATAACGTGAATTTTAGAGCATGAGCATGGAAGGAACCACACAGACTGATCCCCATTCACTTTAGAAGATGTGTTGAACATGCTCAAGTAAGTCAGCTAAGCAAGCTGAATAACTAGATTCCCACCAAGACGAGGTTTAACACTGCTTCTACATATTCATAAGAAAAAAATTACTCAGTTAAAGTATGCAGAGGATTGCCTCTTCAGTTAATGTTGCCTACGTCCCTATGGTAGCACAGTGATCACAAATTACACTACAACCCGTTTATACATGTCAGCAACTTCAAAACATAACAGGTGGCACAGGTTATGAATATATTTCGTTTTTTGCCTTAAGCTCTGCAAAATCCCACGTCGTCGGGCTGTTGAGAAACATGCAGAGGATCAAAAGCTACTTCCCTCGAAATCCTTGCAAGTCGATCTTTCCCTAATAGGCAACGTTTGTAGCAGTGCCTCCTCAAGTAAAGCGACTTGTCATACAGCATACAGAATTGTAGCAATGTTCCTTACACACTGCCATTCTGCATCGTACACACTAATCAAATTACAGAGGTCACGCATAGATTTACCTCCATGCCGCTAGAGGATTCGCAATAAAATATTTTATCGCTCTCCGGGCGTGATCCAACGAACATAGCAGACCATAATTGGCAGATATCTAAAAAGCCCGTCTGCTCACATCCCTTTAACACCATGGTAGATCCAAAAGACGTAAACCAAAAAGCCCTTACCGTACTGTACAAAACTATACAAAATATGTGTTCAAAAATTGCAGTCTTGCCGACAGCATGTCATTTAACAACACTCATTTACCTGATCTCCGTACGTGCTGTTGGTGTTCGTAATTGAACATCACATGGGGCGTCACCGCGACGACACTTTGGTTGTTTGCGTAGTCCATACACGAAATTACAGGCTTGTGAACTAATAAACCGCTTCGACAGACTCCCCTGTTAAAAACCTAGATTTTTGTAAAAATGTTTCCCAGCTTAGTATAGCGATATCTTGCTACGTATACATGGTGTATAAAATATTACGTTGACGGTGCTCCCGAACTGCCTAGATGACTGCACAGTGCATCGCAGACACCGCCACCAACTCGCCGCTATGAGGTCGAAGAAAAAAATACTGGGAGCGAGAGTATTCACTAAACCGGAAGTGAAGAGGTCCGCTGGCGCTGGACTGGACCTACCGTAAAGAACGTGAACCTGTTGCAGTTGTGTTGATTGTGTGCTGCCTAAGCACGTACCCGTCAAGCAAGTCAGATACATGTATGTGCGAACGAAATAGGACTGTCATATACAGTCGAACGGGAGGGACAGTGAGGTACGTTTGTTGGCACTCTCTCGCGACAGTCAGCTCACAGCTGACCCTCGGTTTGTCGATCGTTGGCTCAGGCGTGTCTTTAGTACTGTTGGGACTGCTACGACTGCGCAGTTTGCCTTTTTGCTATGAAATGTTCAAATTTATTGACAGAAAGCGCTACAACGTCTTGACGACTCTCTTCAGCAGTGATCCGCGCATAACCGCTGTGCTCAGCAAACAAGGTAGGGCCAGGGCTGCTTGGTCTTCAGATATTTACGCCACTGCACGTATGTATAAAAAAATGTAATCAAGTATAAATAAATAAATAGAAAAAAATGCCGGTCGACCTGAACCGTCTTGCGGACGGTTGGCTTCAACTTGAGAGCGACCCAGGTAAGTCCTGACGTCCTGCTAGCGTCTTCACATGGTTAATAGTTTATTCGTTTATCGGCAGGGTTGTTTACTCTTCTCCTGGAAGATTTTGGTGTCAAGGGGGTACAAGTAGAAGAAATCTACGATCTCCAGAAGTCAATTGAAGGGTAAGTAAACTATTTTCACGACATAAAAGCGTGTTTTAGTAAGACACAGTGTCAAATAGCGCATTTGTTTGTACGCTATCCCGTTCCAGACCCGTGTACGGTTTCATATTCTTGTTCAAATGGATAGAGGAAAGGCGTTCTCGCAGAAAAGTTGTGGTACAGGGCGAGAAGCAAGTGGAGAAGGAAGAGATAGTGAATTCCATCTTTTTTGCCCATCAGGTAATTGTGCAGAAACATGTGCCACGGACAATGCACTGATCATAAACACTGAATGCACTTCTTATTCCAGATTGTCCCCAACTCATGCGCAACTCATTCATTACTGAGCATTTTGCTCAACTGTTCCAAGATCCACTTGGGGTCAACATTGACAAGATTAAAAGAGCACACACGTAATATGTCCCCCGAGGTTAGCAGTTGTCGGATTTAATCCGTGAGGTGGTCTAATAGTTGGCGTCTGTTACAGAACAAGGGTCACGCCATTGGCAATACTCCCGAACTTGCCCGTGCGCACAATAGCCATGCCAATCCAGAGCCGCCACAGGAGAAGCCCCACGGAGTACCCACAGGGCGTACCATGGAGGCCTTCCATTTCGTCAGCTACGTCCCCATCGACGGACGCCTATATGAACTGGACGGTCTCAAGCCTTATCCGATCGACCACGGGCCATGGCAACCAGGACAGGACTGGACAGATAAATTTCGTAGGGTAGCTGTCACGTTTTGTTTGCGTGTTGCGTATGTAAAGGTACTTTTGCTTTTTCAGGGACTGGCGTTACCGTTTTCTGTAAACTCTGGTAATTTTTCGTGATCCCCTGCGAATTACGGGAGGAGAGTTTGTTGTAAGCTTCCCCACTGTCACAAACACTGATTTACATTTACTTCATAGCTGGAGAGCACTTGGTAGTTGTAATTAAATTAAGTAAATTGTACCAAGTTTGCAGAGGAGGAATTTATACGCATGTTCTTGGTAGGACAAAATTTCCCAGCATCCATATTCGTATTCAAGAAGGTGTTTATTAGGTTTAGAGTCGGAGATGTATCACCTGTGTGTTAGTATTGTGGACTTGTGGCAGTAGACAGACCCAGCAGCGGGACTTTATTTTTATTGTGAGGTTTGATTAGTCTGTAATCAAAGTGCAAAAAGACTGAGCTTGGGTAACAAAAAAAAAAGGAAAAAGGATTAGACTGTGTTATGACCAAGCTCAGGACTTTCACATTATGTGTACAGGTTCAAAGTTTATCTGTGCATAAGCCACTCCACAGCTTGTGCCTACTTACTGCGAGTTATTTCCTCTCTCCACCTTTTTATTGCTTCAAATGAGAAAATCTTGCGAGTCCACGTATTGGCATAACCAAAATGTTTGTCTTCTGCTTTGCTTCGTGACACAAGTTACTCTTCTTCCATTTGCAGATTAGAGGCTCCATTTATTGAGTGTCCTCTGACACTCGGTGCACATGAACATGTTTATTGTCCTCCCACATGAGCGTGTTTATTGTTCTCCCACATGAGCGTGTTTATTACAATCAGGTGATAACAGAACGGCTGGGTGGCGGTGACATCCGCTTCAACTTGATGGCTGTGGTACCTGATAGAAGACAGGCTTATGAGCAGAAGTTGAAGACCCTGAAGACAAATCGGGCCATTGTGCTGGAAGCTCTCCAGAAAATGGTACGAACCTGTTCTTCCCCACGCGTACGGTCCAACTCCTTTATAAGTAACGTCTCTTTAATGAAAAAAATGTTACGACGAATTTCTTTATAGTGAACATATCGAAATAACGAAGTAACTTTCGGGTCCTTCAGCTGAAAATTTTGACAACAAAGTTTTGCATTGGAAAGCACAGTTAAAGAAGGCAGCGGAAAATGCATGCTTCACATGTTGCCACATGCACTGACTCACTATCTTGCCTCTCACTATACTTTTTTTTAAAACAAAGAACAGTTTTATTGCCTTTTTTATTTCGGTGATTGCAAGTTTATCGTGCCGGATTTGGGAGAACGGGTCGCTGCCTTCATAGGTTAGTGAACGTGAACCGCAAAAAGGCCATGTTTTATTTCTTCATAAAAATCTGAAGATCAGTATGCCGTATGAGCGCAAGTTGCGCAAGCACATGGATTACGAGACCAAAGCCACCAATAAATACGGTTACGTGAAGCAAAAAAAAAAAAATGTTTCATTAGTATCATATTAACACTCGTGTAATATTGACGCAGATGCGTGAGCAGCCAGCAATGGATGCACACAATTATGCCAAAAGCCCATTGATGGAAGCCCACTCTCCAGCACCTAGCACGTCGTCCTCGAGTACAGACACTGCCTCTGAGGCAGGCAGTGCCTTCAACTCCCCTGTCTCTCCTCCGCCTGAGGTGGATCGGTTTGTAGCTGTGCGTTTTGGCGAAGAGCACCCCTTTGCACCTCACGATCTGCTAGCTCTTCTCAAGACTGTGGAAACGGAAATTTGTACCTGTGAAAGTGCTCTCAAGGACGAAGTTGACAAGAGACGAAAATATGTGGTAGGTGCTCTTTACATAGCTGCACTTCTCCGTTTTGTGTCACTGCATTGTGGGAAATCTTTGTAGTAGCTAGGATTCAATCGACATTTTGAAGGAGCTGAACGTTTTGAATCCTGAACCCTTATAACTTGTATGTTACTCTTGAAGCCTATACCTTAGACATCTCAAATACCAAATATATTCCTCCGATGCGTATTACTGTATTAGCAATTGAATTTGAACGATTGCCTCGTGAAACTAGGAATGCGTAACCATTCACCAAGCAACACTGGGTGCCACACGTCACCGTCTACTGAGAATAATCAGCCGTCTTTGCGTGATCTGGAGTTCTATGATGACGTGATGACTGTCGTCAAAGATCCACGATTGCTGCATGCTCGAACATTGCAGTGTACACCAGGCGTCCTAAAGAATCGAGCGAGAAGAAAGTTCTCCCAAAAAGGGACATAATGAATGTACTGCTTTCTGCAATGCAAGGTGCTTGATAATAGCCATTACTTTTTAGGTAAGGTTTAATAGTAAATTACAAATCGTCCTATATGTTTCGTATGATATGATGTTATCACGTGATATAAGTTTTCTCTTTCTAGCCGTTTTGGGGCTCTACGATATGCCAAAAGTTCAGTAATTTCTGTAAAAAATATTGGAGATGGGGGCCCACATGTGGTGTGAGTAACCACAAAGGCACACACTACGTCCCAGAATAACATAGGGGTTGTATTTCACTTTACCGTTCCTTCAAGGAAGGACTTTATCTTGGGCCACCCTATATGTTTGTTGTCATTCTCATGCTGTTGCAGGTAAAGCCTTAATGCAGCCTTATAAACCTTGAGTCAGATTGAATTACCTGTGTAAACAAACTGTGTGAAAAAGAAAACTAGAAATGCAAATGGATTTTTTTTTTCTTTTTACTCGAAGTCTCTCCAGGAAAAATTTTCTGTTGCCACTTTTTTTTTTTTTTTTTCCACAAATTTCCTGAACCTTCCATTTTTTATGCTTACCACAAAAAGTGAAAAATACATACAAGAGAAATAGAAAACAAATGGCCATGAAATTCGTTTTCACACAAACAACCTGGCTTACCATGTTTGATATGTGTTCTCAAAGTTTGCTATATATATGATCATTTCACTTTCGAATACTAGTACGTAATTCACAACAAAAAGGCTAAAACATCTTTTTAGACGATTTTTGTATTTCTCCGGCCTTTCCGACCTTTTTTCCTCCTTTACCTGACGTCTGCCACCGAGCGTAGTCCACATTTCTTTGTATTAAACTATACAGGATGTTCGGATAGAAACTACTACAGTTACTGTCATACCATTCTTCGAAATTCCGCAGCACAGGTGGAAGTTTCTTGCACCCATTTCTTGCCCCATGTTGATATTTTTCTCGGGTGCATCTTGCTATGGTCCCAGCACCTTGCCTGTGTATAATCGTTTTACCCGTAAGAAGTTGGGGTCGTGTGGAAGACGGGTGGGTAACCTTCTAGATATCACTTAAGGGCATAGGGGTCCAGCTGCTCAGCATTGGCTTTAAAGAACATATGGCAGTCTCGGTGTTGTTTCAATCCCTTGTCTGATCATTTTGTTAATAATTTACCGGCTTCTCTGCACCGTTTCTAAAAAGGTATTTTAAGCATAAAAACTTTTAATCATGAAGCACATTGTTTTGTGGTTTGGGTGTGCATTGCCGCATTAAACGCATTATGGGACCCCAGATTTGCTTTGTAGATCACGCGTCTACTACAGGCACAGAAGTTGTAAGAAAAGGTTAGTACAAAGACTGGAACAAAAGCTAGGTGAATGTGAAAGAGAGAGAAAGGGTACTTTAGATGAACTTACCTTCTCAACAGCCAAGTGTTAGTGGTACCTCATAAGCTTGTTCATTTGCCGTGGAACATTGAATAAGTGTTGTTTCCTTATGTCCTGAGATGATTTAGTTCACGCCTTGCAGCATTTTTTGTCATAATGACACTGCCTTCTACAATTTTGTGATGCAGTGGTAAATGTAGGTTCTGTTGACCATACTGTTATGACGTTCATAACTGCAGGTGTCAGTATATTTATATGTGATTAGATTAGATTCATGTGTTAGGTTCTGCTATCGGCTGTTGCTTGTACGTACTGAAGCCGTGAGACCCGCTGCATCGTTTGGAATGTGTTTGCTCTGAATTTTGATTCCACAGTCTTTGTTATGGACATTTTATTGAAAATGAGGTGCACAAATCCGTAACTTTGCTCGCGCTGCAGTGTGATGCCCCATCCTCAACTTGCGTCGTTACAGGTGGACGACTGTCGAAGGACTCACAATTACGACCAGTTCATCTGCACATTCTTATCCATGCTGGCAGAACAGGGAAAGCTTGCAGATCTTGTGGAGCAGCAGCTGCAGCAAAAGCGCAGGCCAAAGAGAAACGATCGCAGGCCTCGGAGGCGGTGCTGAATCCTCTGTGCACGATTATGTACAGGAATGTTTATACAGACGTGTCGTTGCTGTCCCTGGAAAGAAAGCCACACCATGTCATGCATTTAATCTAGAGCGTATGCACACCGATATATGCTCCTGGAACGAAGTCTGCGAAAATAAAACTATGTAAATGGCATTGTGGTATATTTGAACCTAAGCTGAGCAGAGTTTCCCCAGCGCAGTGTTTGGGACTAAATTTTAGTCTTCCCCACATCAGCTGTCGTTAAAATTGGGAAAGTCGGAAATAAGTTTTATTGTGTTTCACATGCAAGGCCCAAGGTTGCTTCATACTACCACGCTGTATACATTAAAAAAAAAAAAGTTAATGTCTGCGTTCGACAAAGGCTCGGGAACAGTTGTTGACGGGGCATGTGTTTAGCATTCCTCTTCACTTCTCCAGTAATAAACATTACTTGTCTGTTTCTCTGCTAACAGATGGCAAAGTCCTCCTAACTTTACTTTCAGCACCTATATGAGCATGACGTGAAGGGCAGCAACATAACATAAAATGTGAACCAGAATGGCTGAATATGAGTCTCACCAGCACCTACAAAGTTCTGGCAGTATTCAAAAGTGACAAACATTTAGCCAAACATATATTTCTGAACTGAGAGTCAGTTAAACGTAACAGTTTTGGTCTTGCACAGACCCATTTACAGACGCTGTTTGCAATTAGAGCGCATAAGAATGTGTGGCTCTTATTTCTTTTCAATCCTTATTGCAATGATGAAATGCTACAGTTCATATTTCATGTCACATACAGACATGCTATACGTAGTCAAACAAGAGTGTATTGCTGCACACAGTTCTTTTCCTCGTATCCGTTACTACTGAGCATAATGGTTAACAAAGCGCAATACTCACTCCGATTCAGAAGCAGCAATGGCAGGCATGTTCGGCTTATGGCAAGAACCCTCTTTGCCTTTTGTTGGCTGGTCCAAGTTGTTGCAGTGCTCAGTCCAGGGCAGAGGGTTCGGAGGAATCCCCCACTGGGGTTTTTCCTCCATGGCCTTGGGAGCAGTGGGCACGTTGGTGCAAACGGGTGCCAACTCGAGAGGTGCCACTACGGAACTCTGCTGGGGAGTTACCCACGAGGCCTTTGATTCCTCCTCGTCAGACGTGTGGCTGGAGGCCAAGTCGAGTGAAGCACGGTCCAGAGACATTTCGGAGTCTGACTCGGAGCGGTGCTTGCGTGCTCTTTCTCCGGTGTCTGGATCTGAGGGGACGCAAAGTGTCGCCTTGTTAGCGGGGACCACTCCACATTGTAGCAGGTTATCTGGTGAATCAATTCCGTTGTGAAGGAAG
>JARGYV010085583.1:6765-25054 GCA_029532675.1 Ornithodoros moubata
CAAAGACGTCCGCGGTGGTGGAAGCTGCGATTTCAGCAGTGAGCGATGTTTGTTCCCAAGGCGTTCTTCATCGCCAGGCTGTTTTCTCTAAGCCGCTGGCAAGAGACGATTTACAAGAACCTTTTTTCGAGTGTTGCAACGAACACGAACTCCCCGTGTGCCATAAACTATATTTAAACAGGAACGAAGAGGATTCCTTCGGCACCCACTCCCTCTAATTGAAGTTGTCAAAAAGAGAAACATCTCTCTTTTCGTGTGTCTTTCTCTGTCATAGAGTAAAACTTCTAGTTTCTGCTTTTACTGTACATGCTGTCGTGACAATCACGCTCGTCAGGCATTCGCTACTTTCACGCAAGCGTAGGGAACAGTTATTCGGAAGACAGAAATAGTTGCGAGGAAGTGAGTCATTGCTGTTTATAGCTCTTTTCGTTACATAATATACGATGCCTGCTTTCATAAACGTGCACAGGCCGTCACGCATTCTACTTCTTTCTGCTGTTCGGACTCTCCAACGGGCCCAAAACTGACAATACCACCAGATAACGGAATCCAATCAGATCAAAGGTCAGTAGGGGCCCAAACAGCACAATGTACTGAAAGTCGGGTGCATTAGGGGTGTTCGGGTTGATGAAGGTTGCTTTTGTAGTTCGAAGCATTACAGAGACGCAGCAACAAGCAGATAAGACAGCTGACGGCCACCTCTGTTGCACTTGACTTTCAGTACATTGTGCTGCTAGGGGGTGGTCGCTGCTAGGGGGTGGTCGTCAAGCTTCTTATCTATTTGTGGCTGCTTCTCTGATCTGCTGTGAACTACAAAAGCAACCTTGATGTATCCATCCACGCTTAATACACCCGACTTTCAGTACACTATGTTGCTTATTAGGCAGCGATATCTCATTGCGGAGATTGCTGAGGGCAGTGGCTCTGGCATCTGGGGTCACGCGCGATTTTAACGCAAGTTCGTCAGAACCACGTGGTCCCTCGACGGAGAGTGAGCGTTGGTCTTCCTGGGAGCTTTTCGCGTCGCGCTCGGGTGTCAGCACTTTTAGTTTTGGTATGGACTCCGAAGTTCGGTGATCGATATATCTCGAAGCGTATGCTCGCTACCCAGTTTCTGAAACCTGTGGTAGCCTCAGCCAACCAGCGCCAACAGGTTCACCTATTCAATATGTGACATAGTTTCTCTAATTGAAAAGTTAATGAGTTAAAATAACTCATTCGTCGGTAATCAGTTACATCGTGCTCTCAGAATAATGTCCGCCAGGCCGTATATATCACCTGCACAGACAGCGTGCGCGTATCCCTATCACAACATATTTAAAAAAAATTGTATCGATAAAAAATTATCACCGTGTATATTTGAGTGGTGGACAACAAGCTAACGGGTAGGAGCGTCGTCTACTGATGTACCTGAACATATTCGAGGTATGAATGAATTTTATTACAAATACAGGGGGAGATTGATTCCTTGACCGACAGATACTGCTACTTCTCAAAAAGTGAAAGAAGTAAAAAATTAAATGAAATTAAACAAACACATATAGCCAAATAAACAAAACTCCCACACGTTACATGTGATTGATAATAATGCCTTAATATCTGATATCTGAGAAGTCGGGATGGTGGTCGAGATATTCCAGGCATGATTTTTCTCATATCATGTACGTGTGCCAAAAACACGAGTTAAAAGAACAACATATAAAGCATCAAGAAGAAGCTACGATTTGGGCTATGACTGGATTAAGTGGATTCATCTTACAGATTCTTAGGGATCTCATTTCGTTTGGGAATTCTGAACCAAAGATAGGGGCAAACGAAAATATTTCTGCAACAGTCTACAGAGATAAGAACGTGAGACAGATTTCTCTTGGTCTCGGTAGCTGCTCCAAGTATGCATAAAGTAACTTCTGCGTGGAAGAGCATCTTAGCCTACATAGATAGCTGAGAATCGATGGAAGCAATTTCCTGCCTGTATATGTTTGTGCCCAGCATGCATCTTCCAACCAGAGTCAACGGTGATGTATGAATACGCTTCTGTATCAAGTGAATATGTCCCAGGAAACGATGTTGCACAAGGTGTTCGTGATATTCTGCCATGAGTATCGCAAGAAGTTCCGACAAAAATGGGAAAGTTTCGAGTTTCGCCCCTCTCTCTCGTCCTGTAATATCTGTTTGCTCTTTACAACAAAGTAATACCACCCAGGCAACAACCCTTCGATGAGTGGAATGCTCACTACGTGCAGGTTACCGGAAGACATAAGGAGAAATGTTTTCGTTCCGACTCACTCAGTCAACAACTCGACGACTTGTGTTTATCACTAACGCTATGTTTTGGAACAAGGTCCTTTATCAGATACATTAGGGCGAAGAGTACAAACACGTTCCACTCACTGTATCAGCGTACTTCTTCCGATAAGAGGGTCGAAACTTTTTCGGCGTCGTTCCCTTCGGGAGAGACCGCCTCTTTGGCCCTTCGCTTCACTGATTACTGAGCAATTGTCGCTTCCATTACAGCGCGACTCAAATATAGGAGCGGAGCGTTCTCAAGTGCGCCATATCGTGTTTCAAGGGCCGGAGCTGTGCTTGCCTCATTCTTATCTTGCTCTCTGAAAAATCTTGACAGCTGTAAGCTTATCTTCTCGACTCAACCAGCTTTTGTGTGAGCTCGACAACGATCAACGTGTCTTCTAGATGCCAGCACCGGGTCTACAGGACGGAGACTTCAAAAGACGACACCATTGCGCGTTAAATGGGGAGTGCAAGAGCCTCACTGCAGCTGTACAAGGCTTGCAAGAATTTTTACGCCAGAAACCCATTATTATAGCGGTTCAATCTAAATAAATCGGATGTGGATAGATTATCCTTAAAAGTTGGGCCGGATACACAGAGCCATTTTTCCCGTCCGTCACCTTCGTCCATTGATGCAGATACCATTGACATTTACCTGGACGCTTATGCACATGCATCTGTTCAGGCCCATGAACATGAATGGTTCCGCTTTCTGTCCGATAGAAACAAAAGAAAAACGGCTGTCATCCTTACAGTGTTTTGCAACCCGCGAAAGAAGCTACAGCGCGTGCGAGAATGCGAGTATACTCGCTGTTATGTTTCTCAATGTTTAGAGGTGCCACAGAAGCACCAGGTAAAGTGAACAGTGGAGGATATTTAGTTCCGTCCCTTTGGCT
The DNA here is from genome assembly GCA_029532675.1 of Ornithodoros moubata. Lineage (NCBI taxonomy): Eukaryota > Metazoa > Arthropoda > Arachnida > Ixodida > Argasidae > Ornithodoros > Ornithodoros moubata. The sequence goes on from JARGYV010085583.1 coordinate 9,951, forward strand.
TGTACCAAGACGCCTCAAGCCCCACAGACGAAGTGGTACATAAAAAGAAAAGAAAAAAAAGGAAATGTTTCCCATTGAAATTGTAAACTTTATTCGTTTTATTGTCATTGATTTACTACTACTGTTTTATACGTATATAAATATATGTCGAACATATGTGGCCTGTTATAATGGTATTTCCAATGGGAAAAGAAGTTTACATCAAGTCACAAGAAGCCGATGGCCTCGTATTGTCTTAGTGTCGGTCACATGAGGAAGAATTGTCGTTCGTAGGCTCCACCAAGGCTTCAAGTAAGGCGAACATGACCATCGAGGCTCAGGTTCGCAAAGGTCAACATGGCAGTATCAGAGTACAGCATGCGCATTGATGATTGCCATCAACTGGAACGCAGCAAATGTACTGCTTCAGTTGCTTAACATTGTGATGATAGTCTCGGCAAAACCGCCTGACCAATGGAAACAAGAAAAAAGAAAGCAAGTGTCAGCGAATGGAAGTCAGTGAAGAAGCTAGCCAGTTGGTTAGCTTTTTCAGTGACTTCAGGATTCAAATCGGATTTGGGGAAAAAAGTGGTCGGTCCCGCATGAGACCACCTACTCCAGTATTGCGACGCGAGCAGATTCTGCTCAGTGACTTCTTTATTTGATTGTTCAAAAGTAATTTAAGGCTTTTTGTGTATTTCGTACCTATTTGTGTGTTCGAGCTTCAAAACACCAATTTCTATCGGAAACAAGAAAGCCACGATTGGACGTAGTCAAGCCAGGCTTTGAAGGGATGACGTCTATCCCCAAATCGTAGCTCTGTTCCCTTGAATATTCTTGCGAAAAGGATTACTGTACAAGTGACAACGATTAGATCAAGAACATGCGCTTCTTTTTGTGCTAGAACGGAAAAGTGGTCCAAGTTCAATGACACGATGGACGTGCTGTGATTCCTGCTATGATACCTCATCTGATGCATTTGTAATACCATCACAGTCAATGAGATATGGTCGACGGTTATCACATCGCACCTCTTCAACGCCAGCAGAGCTACACGGGATACTATTATTTTTACGGAAGATACTACACTGCACTGCACGATACTGGGCCGACTCAAAGGCTGCCCTGAAATGTCTTGAAGGCATGGATACTAGAGTATACTTAGTCCCAATCGTCACTGGCATCCTTGAACAACATGAGCAGCTCACTGACGAAGCACATAGTATCTCCCTGCAGTGGATCCCAGGTCATTGCGGCATACATGGAAACGAAAAGGTCGATATTGCAGGAGCTAGGCCCGTCAAATCACTTCAACACTACCCATCGTACTATCCGAGGGAGATAGAAGATCATGTGTTTCTCAAATTAGCAAGGTACTCGCTCAGCGACAGTGGTGCCAGGACATCACCAACCAATCACTTATACGTTCACTATATCTTAATTTCTCGTTTCTTACGCCCGACCGAGTGCCACGCTCGTTATACTCCTTCACTGGCCTCGCGTCAACGTTGCATTCACGCCGCAGTTCCGACACATGATTGGATGTGCGCATCCAGCTTGTGCAGGGGCTGCGGCGTCGTGACTGACATTCACCATGTTCTTATGAACTGTACCTTGTATGCCACGGTAGGATAAATGATTCGAACACGACTACACCGGATAAACAAAAAGCCCTTTGCACTGGGAGCACCTTTGAGACTCTACACCAGCACTGCCGAACATCGGCATGTGCTGCGACATTTCATGACATTTGGCTCTAACAATGGGTTACTTGGTTCCATGTAGACTGCTAAGGACGCCAAGGCGCACCGAAGTAAAGTGCCAGTAAAGCGAAGTCCTTAGAGTTGTGCCGTACTTGCCATCACACTGGAAAACTTTTCAAAGGACTTTCCCAAACTCTTCTTCGCAAGGTAGTGCCAACGACATACGTTATTCTAGTGTCATTGACGTACTCTTCAAGGCATTCCAGCTATACAAAAGATGTTCTCATCAACGGCTAAAGAAAGAAAGACTTGCCTAAAAGAACGAACTCCAAATTGTGCACCTTTCTAGTCGGAAAACTCGCTGGCGGAATTTCAGAAAGATCATGCCAAAAATTCTCCAGCTGTACTTAAGTGGGCTCTGCAGCGTACATCGATGACGGCATTGTTCAACCCAAGTCCCTCTCGGAACTTGTCAAACATTTATCGACCACCTTGGAGACCCTGTTTTCCGCAGTTCCAGAAGTGTACCTAACTGTTCTTTCGCGCGTCCTTTCAGGCGCAAATTACATTTCTGTATCATGTCTCCGATGAACTCACTAGCAGTACAAAAGCACAGTCCATGGCGCCGATTTCGAACCTGGGTAAAGCCCTTCGATATAAATCCATTCACAATGTTAACTATAGGATAAGCGGGACACTTCAGGGCGTTTATAAAAGACAACGCACAGAAAAGAAGCTGCATCGCGCTACTAACCCCGATGATTCATACTAACTTCACTGTGGTGTCTATTTCTACAGATCCCGTCCTAGGAATGCCAACTCAGGAGGTAGGCTTGCTCGCTTGATCTGGGGAATTTCAACAGTTCGACATCAGCCTCCGGCACCATAAAGGTAGGTCTACCCTCCTGTACGTAGATGCCTTATCATGATTCGTGGAATCAGCCTTATACTGCGGTATAAGATCAATTTGAGCTATAGAAAGGAACAGGAGAGTTAGTTATCATGAACGTAGCATTTTATGTTCTGGAAGTAGCAAGACGTTTCATTCTTACCATGACAGTACGGAGTCTGGAGGTCATGGCGGCCTCAACACAACGCCTTTCGCGCTGACTACAGTTCACATCTCCTATTATCGTTTGCTACCGGCAACTAAATGTTACTCGGGCATTCTTCATCGTGATCAACATGAAATACAACCCTCGCTCCAATAAACGCTCATCCACGGTGTGCAGTTATATGCAGCATTTTGTCAATGTTCATAATTGTTTGTACGATTTCGATTATGAACAAGATGAACATTAGAAAATCTTGCAGCTGAGAGCACATGGGTAGCCTCTAGCCGACGGCATCCTTTGTCCTTGAGTTTAAACGGCAAGGCTTGCTTCCCCGACAGGGACTGTGTCGTACGGGGACCATGTCTTGTAGAGGCTACACAGACTTTTTCGAGGCATACCCGTACTTTCAAAATATCACAAGCGTGTCGCTCCATCATGCCTAGTTTGGGCGACAGTTGAAACTATATAGGAAGCTAGCTTGCGGAGGCCACACTGTCGGGGCTCTTGACGGGACAGTTTCTTCTGTATATATATTGCTTCAGCCACAGTAAATATAAGAAGAATAATGCTCAGTGGCTCAGTGTCTAACTTCTTGTCGTAAGTTCAGCGCCAACACGCATAGTTCTCACGACTGCTTACAAGAACATCAATCGTGGAACCCCTTCGAAACGTGATACGCGGCTTCAGTCTGCTTGTCACGTGTGCCATCCAAAAAGAAGTATCCCCAAAGGACCGCTATGTCAAATGCTCGGGACGTCATCATTTAGAAGTTGCTGGCTTAGCCCATGCATTCTGCTGCATAATGTCAGATATCGATCATGTACGACGATCGGTCATGCGATGGTTGTCCCCTCTGTGTTAGTGCAGGCTGTATGCTAGCTAAGCATTTATGTCTTAACGAAATAGGAAATGGTGAACATGTTCATACATCGACTTTACGGTTAAGTCCGCAATTTCAATGAACGCATCAAAATACATATGTAAATGTGCTGTATTGTTTGTGCTGGCGTAAATGTCGTATTTATGGCACACTCAAAGCAATGGTGACCTTTCCCCATGATGGCGGGATTGGCGGGTGTTGTAAAAAGCAAAAAAGAAAGATACAAAATATGTGTATTATGTGTGGGACTACCAATCAGGCTCAACTAATGAATCTATTGGCTTGTATATAATTCATGTGAACCCACAAGAAGCATATCTTGTAAACACAGTTTTGTGATTCTTGTAACTGCGTGCAACAGAAACCTCATTTAGGTCACTGTCCTGATATTAGTTCACACTTTTATTGTTCTGTTAATTAGTGTTAATGGCCCTGGAATGGCTGGTGTCATAAGGGACCAACATCTCCATATGTTTTATCTACCTACCCATATACATACACGAAAACACAGATCTGTCTTCACTCCTTCCATCGGTTCTGGTATACGTTAGAAATGCGAAACAAAGAAGAGCTATTTGTACGCGACATGTTTTGCATTACAACTCCCGCAACAGTATGCCCTTACTTCTGTAATTATCAGTCTCTGGGCTTTCAGGTCATAAACATGGTGCGGTCGAGCTTCTAAATGTGATAAAGGCACGCATAAAAATTAGGAAAAATTAAGAAATGTATTCGCTTAACCCATATAGTCGAGGAAATACCAGGGAAAATGGAGAAAATGAAACACAGGACCATCACTTGGACACCGGTCTAGATGCGTGTAAGCGAAGGACTTGGACACAATTTGCAATACCGTAACCAATTATAGTTGATAGTTTTCGCAATTCGTTCGTATGCACTTTAGGGAGAACATGGAGACAAACACGTACCGTGCTTCACTGCTCCTATCCCCCCCACCCCATCCCACCCACCCCATCCCACCCCCTTTGTTTTTCCCCAAATCATAGACCAAATACGTCCAATGTCAGAGAGAAAGAGAAGAGCAAACCGACTATTTCACTCACACACTAACACTGTTTCTCCCTCTCTCTTGTTTTTTTCTATTTCTTCATCTCTTTTCTTTATTCCTTTAACATGTGTACAAACTGGTTTTTGAAGAAGGCACCTACGGTTCCTGTTAATGACAAACACGAAACTAAAAGGAAAGGATATAATATAGATGGTTCAGATCGTGGTGTTTGCTTCTCCAGTCTGGGATAACTCACTTCCTAGTGGACCTAATAAAGCATCGGACGACTGTGAATAATGTGCGTACACTGAAAGCTTGCGGACCAAACCGACGTCCAGACAGAGCGTGTTTCCCCATAAGCCCGTCCAGGTGTTCGTCATGCAGCGAGAAGCAGTGCCCAACGAAATTAGGAGCCTCCGTTTCTGTCTTCGTTTATTGCAGTTTAAGGCAACGGTAGAACGCGGGAGGCAACCGCGGCTCTAGCTCGTAAAACAAGCGCGAGCGGGACAAGACACTTGAAGCAGCCGTTCTTTGGACGGATTACTGGGAGACGTAGGTGACAGACGCGCCAACTTCTGGCGGAGGCGACGGGCATGTGTGTTCCCACGGACCAACTGGCGCCACCACTAACTACTGCCACACGAAAAGGACGCGAGCGACAGGGCATGCGCTGCTTCTTGACTTGCTGGAAGTCGAGCTCCTCGGACAGCCGGACGCGACCCCGTCGGCGCCGAGCAGTACGCGCAGCTGAAACTCAATCTCGAAACAAGAGGTGCCCCTTGCTTCAGGAAAGTAACTAGGCGTTTGGCACTCTCTTTTCCATAGATGGACTATACTCTTATCTGATGGACAGCCTGCACGAGTCGTATGGCGAATTCCTGTCACCTGCAGACGTGGTTGCTGCTGGGCCACACTTCATCTTTACCGCTGTTTCTTGTGCCTTTCTTCTTATTTTTTTTTTATCCTACCTGCGGGGGTTTACAGCAAGGTATACGTACGCTTATAGATTTAAAAAAAAAAGAAGTGCAGTGACAATAATAAATAAAAAGTTTCAATATGGGTAAATGTCGCTAAATATTAATCTAACTGTATGTATTTTGGTCAGCTTCTGGCTTGAACAACTAACAACTTTTCAAGCGCTTTTTAAACATCAACTTAAGAGCTCATGTCAAATGGAACACAATCAGACGCAGCAACCATTACGAGTCCAGCAATGAAAGCTTTGTTCTGGCTTTTTCTTTGCTATTACAGTCATCGAATATGGATAGGTACAAAAGCAAGTAGACGCGGAAACTCAACTGGAAAGGACTCAGAAACGTATTTATCAGGGGTAAGGTAATGAAGGAATTTACGTCTACGTTTACGTAGAAACAATTATTCGACACGGTACAAGTCAGGCGAAACTGTCTTCGTCGGGGGAACATGTTAAATTTCTTACTGATTTAATTTGTGAATTTATCAATCAAGACAGTAGTGAAAATGCTGTATTTGTTCGTATCTCTCTATGTGCTTTTGCACCACTGCGCATATGACATTTTATAAGGCACAGCTTTTCTTTTTCTATTAATACCCTACGGTGTCTCTCATGCCTCCAATGCGACCATTAGGTACATTTTGACAGCGTGCCCCCTACCATTACTATTCCTCTGCTGTGACTGCGATAACTGTCGGCGCCTGACCAGAACGCCGGCTGCCTTTCGAACCTGCCTTTTCCGTAGTTGATTCATGATCGCAGTGCCAGACTGGGTGCCGAACAACCCTTCCAACATGTTTCAGCCCAAATTCCTGTGTCTGCCGCAGGAAATTAAGGTTCCAGCAGCTCTGGCGGGGCCAAACAAATGTTAGCGTTTGTACAACGCTGCTCGTGCGACTCCGTGGTGTTCGTTTCCAAGCTTGCTAACGAGCTCCCGAAATAACAGGCGCGCGACCCAACAGTACGAGGACGACGACGGTGTGCTTTGCGAAAGCATTTTCGTGTATCGGGTTGGGCCCCCTCCCCTGTCATGGGCTCCATGACACGAGTCTAGAACACGGCACTTAGCAGTGACGCTCTTTGTTCTTTTGGAGCGCACCCAAGTCACACTTCGGGACTTGCTTGCCATGGGCTGCCCCCCAGTCTAAGTAACGTGGTCTTGGATTCGGAGCAGTTGTTAGTGGCAATGATCAGGAACCACAATAATCCAAAAAGGAAAAAAAAAGAAAAAGAAAAGGATTGAAATCCTTACTTTCTTACTGTACGCCGCGTAATCGAAAAGACGTAAAATTTTAATAATTAAACAGTATGCTGGTTTCGTGATGCGCAGAAAAACATGGGAATGTTTTCTTCTTTTTCCTTTTTTACCGTATTTTTTTCATGTGTACCAGTAACCTTGCACAACACACATCCTTGAAAATGGCTACTTTTCGCTATAATATATATATTATACTTATTTACATACATACTGCTATGTATATATACTTTTGAAAATGCCTACTAACATACGATGTACGACGCGCACCTCAATACTTGATGTACCGGCATTAATAGTGGTCACAAAATGGCATGTGTCCATGCTGTTCTTATTATACATAGTAGCCGAAGTCCCGAATCAAGTATTGACAACAACCGAAACCACAGATATCAGTCAACGGATTTGTTGTTGTCCTCTCACTCGAAACAGTTGAAGTTTAATGCCGTAGAGTCCAAAGGCCAAGGTTACCAAAAAACATGGTGCGTGGTGTATGCATGTGAACCGTGCATCCATCTGCGTATGTCGCAATGCGTATGCGTCGTTCTTATTATCAGCAACGCAAAGCCTCTGTGCAGTCCAATCCAGTAGACAACGTTCAGTGATCGGCGCAAGCTGGATGACTGTGTTCTCAGTCGCTCATTCCCATGCGAGTGATCATTAGTGTCCCCAAGTCTTGCACTTGAACTTTTTCTATCAGGTAACTTGAATTCACAAAGCACAGCGGTCGGCCAACGTCATTGGCTATGTTAAAAGAAGCTAAATACTGAAGCCCCTGTCAGTGGAATCATTATCCCATTCACAATCGCCAGTCAGTGTAAAATGTAACTATTCTAGAAGACACATTTCTCGCTACAAATGAAAATGCCATACCGCTCTCTGCATTTCTGTGAAAAAGACATCACGCGCTACTAACGGTACATTTCGAATTATAATATGTTCTCGTTCTTTTACTTTTGCGCATCGGATAGGGCAGGAACACTTTCAATTGCCCCATATAACGGTTGACAGAATCTGTTAAATTGAGAGCGAGTATTTATTTATTTATTTATTTTTTTTTTCACTTATCCTTTGTACATGTCTGTCAAATAGAGAATGAGTCTTACTGCTATGCCATCGATGCCCATGCGGTTCTATCCGAGCGCGCCGCAAAGAGGAAAAGACGAAGACGACAACGAGAAAACGACCGCTACAAAAGCCGTCCCAATCGAAATTCGAGAGAGGTCATGCAAAGGAGTTTATTTTGTCATTTGTTTTTCCACGCCAGACAGTGGAGCTGCAGCATTCCTTGGACCGATTTTTACAACCTTTGAGCTCATTTCTCGGCGGGAACGAAAATGCGCCCGTGACTAGCTGCAGGATGTGAGGCCATATTTCTTTACAGTGGCGAGAAAAGATGGATTGAAAGACGCGCCGGGTGAACGTAAATCTTGACAGACGCCCCCTCGCGCTCTCACCGTAGTCTGACAAGGACCGATAAACAAACATGCTGCTTCTATCCTTGCATTATTCTTATCCCCGATAGCGCCAACGGCTTTCAAAACCTGCACTATCAATATCACGTAAGGGATGGCTGCGGAATCTGAAACATTCGATTTTGACACGGTACCTCTTCTTTCACCATCGCCGTTGCTCTGCAAGAGAAATGATGGGGGCGAACGTTATATAGGAGTGGGTGGTGGCACAGAGTGAATAGCGTCTGTGCACGTACGCTTGCGATGCACTGAATATATACTATGCGAAAATAACAATGTTCTAAACAATTAATTAGAACATGATTCAAAAATTAAATTGTAAACTGTTTTTTCTTTCTTGTAAAGACCTCTAAAGCTTCGAAGGGCGGCATAACCACAAGATTAAGCACTTCATCATCATCATCCTGTACGAGGTGTGCAAGAACAATTATTGAACTGCAAGTTTGCAATATTCATTTACTTTGAGCTTTACCCATGCATAACTGAATAAATTTTGACAAGTAAACCTTTATTGTAGAACAGCGATGAACATACTTGTGTTTTATTGTCACATGTTCTACCGTGCGCTACAGAGCAATACCACATTGCTCAAAGAGATTGTTATTATTATTAGATCATTTAGGACCGGCTCTTTCTTCTCTTGCAACCCTTGAGCAACCCTTGAGTGAAGTTGTACCAGATCTTGCGGCATTTTGTCGACTCGCACTATTGTTTTGACCATTATCGAACGTCAGATGAACTTCTAGCTTAGAAAGACGTGCACATATAAACGGACACGCAATAAAGGTATGTGTTCGGGCATTTTCAGTCTTTCATTATGGTGTGGCATACTACGACGTAGTCTCGTCCTTTGTTTCCTCTTCATTTATGTGCCATACTTTCCACAGCCGCATCAAACAAGTTCTTAAAGGCATGCTCTATCCGCGTAACAGATATAACCCATCGCTGTGAGCTCGTTTAACTCTCAGGCTGTTTATGCAGACGTCGTGTGACACCTCGTTTCGTATGTTGCCATTCCGGGAGATGTTAGCTGCGTACTCAGTGTGCATGGGGAAGTGACCATACATGCCAGATTAAGAGTAGCAACTGTTAAGAAAATGGGGATTTCTGGCGAGCTGGATATGCGTGAACTTCCTGCGCTGAAGCCTAGCGAAAGTCACCGGAAGTGGGAATCCAAGTTGCGCGCTGTGACGCTCGTAAAAACCACAGCTGCACTACTGGAAATGACCCAGGATGGTGTCAGCTTACTGTGTGCTTAATAAAAAGCGACTGCTTCAACAATTCATAAAGGTACATATATACATTTCTTTTTAACAGCCTTTCCATAAGAAAGAAAGAAAAAAAGAAAGAAGCCACGAGAGCCCTTAGCTTGCCCTTTTCATCCCCAGCATAGGTACATATATGTCGCAGCAAACATTCTCTGGGACAAAATATGAAATTGACTAATGATGAATTCGCTATGAATTATTATGAACTTTTTCATTAGGGCCGTCAGACAACATTGAAATTGCAGGTTACCAAACACTTGGCAATAACACCGAAATACGCACGTGCTTCGACTTATACCACGCGGTCTCAGTTCGACCTGCAAGAAAGTGAAACGAAACTAGAAAGGGCTCTAAACGCAGCCGATTATCAGTGCGGGAGGCTTTTAGCGGTAGAGATGCTGCTAATCTGACCTCGACATCGCGGCTTCCTCCAGTTAGTTATCAGTTCGATCACTTAGCGCATGCCATTTAGCACGTTACTTCAATTTTCTTTTTCTTTTTTTGAATGGGGGGGGGGAGGTATTTTCGCGCGGTGTACTTTCTTTCAATCTTGATTGCATAATATCTGTTGGCAAGTATCACGCGCGATTTTTACTAAGTATACAGGTGCATTCCAGGGATCGGCAAAGCGCCTGATCTCGGTTGGGCTCAATAAGTCTCCTACGTTTACCTATGATGTGTAACGCCACAAGTTCTACGTAAAAACATTAATAAAGAATTTTACTTATTTAGCCTCTGTACGGTTGCACACTGTGTCGCGTAGAACGAAACTGGGTCTTTGAGATTGAAATAATTTCTGCACACGTACGCAAATATCACCATCATGTTTCTTAGTACAATCTCCACCCTCTATGTCGACGGCCCCATTGGGGTCTACATTATCTGCATCACTCTTGCGGTAATACCCCCGACATTAATAATTTCCACATTTCCACTTTTCTGTGTGGGAATTGTTTTATCAGTAAAAAGTACCACTGCGCTCTTGAACGTATTATCCGTTTTGTCTGAAGCCACTATTCCCTTCACATGAAGCTGCTGTCGTACGTGGCGTTCGTGTGAGTCACTAAAGTGGCAGAACTTTACAAAAGGGCATCCTCATTCTGCGCCCTCCTATGATTGTTCGCTATTTTAAGTCTTATACTTAAAGCTTATGACAAGGAACGGCGCCACGGAGTCGCCTCTATAGGACTCCAGAAATGGCCGGAAGCGCGCATGGAATACAGGAGTTACGACACTGGTGCAGGTTTGCTTTTCCTTTCGCTTCTGTTTAAATGGGGGGTGTTGCTAATGTGCATAGGCTATCTTCGTAATTTGTGGCCTTCTGTGGGCTAAGTACTCCTAACAGGGTGGTATTTTGTCGGCACTTAAGTTTTCTAGAAATGAGATGAAAAAAGGAAACTGTGCAGTGAAACTTCCTTTGATTCATTTGATGTGTGTGATGGTACAGCGTAACATAGTTGCAACAACATGAAGTCAAGAGTAGAACCAGCCCGGTGCAACAGCGTGACATTAATCGTGTAGCTTCTCACCCCATGGCCATAAAGAGCTGTTCGAGCAGAAGATATCAATTACAGACATTTGTGTTCAATGCAGCACGATGTACGGGTCAAAGCTTGCATTTATGTATTTCGTTAGGTAGTGGGTGGATTTTTGCGAGATCGATCTTGTTTTGTAGACTTGACATATTTTCGGAAGAGTTCCGGACCCGCTTAATATGTTGCATTTCTTCCCCTGTGTCTCCTGAAATATCTAAGAAAATCTAGAAATATCTTCTTGAGTAACAGCATGTTTTAAGCTCAAGCTACGTATGTGACAGGAGTTTAAAGAAGTAACGAAATTTTATTTATTTATTTACTGACAGCCTTCAGTTGCCCGTCAAATTCAGTAAAGAAACAAAAGGAGTAAGTAAAGAAGTAGCGTATAGAGGTTGCCCCATGGAAAATATATGGACTCGTGCTGGTAAAACAGCCTGGAGAATTTGAGTACGCCGCCCTACTGTTTTAGAGCACACATCGTGTTTAACAAAGTTAAGGTCTGGATATGAACGACTTAGTTCAAGATTTGAACCAGCAGAGGAAAGGAGCAGACAGTATCAACGCTCTGTGTTGTCTGTTTCTTCCCCGTCTGCTGTGCTTTTTCTGCTGTTTATAAAACCCACTAGTAATGACGAACGCGAAAATCGTTGTACGTTACCCTATTCATGCGAAGCCCCGAATATGGATGTCACGGTTCACTATTCTGCGCTCCGGATCATAGTTCGTTGCGAAATATCGGATATAAAAGTAACCAGTTTATCAATTACACGAATCCAGAGTGTTAGGAAAATGAAAGAGAGGCATGGGGTCTCTTCTTAGGGTTTCAGTCATGGGTATACATTACCGCCGTGCACCTTAACTGCCATATGTTGTCACATTAGAAACGATTCTTTGAGTAACTGTACTTCATTTCCATTTTATCATCGTTCTTATTATTTAAAGATATCCCCAGCCTGCAGAGTAACTGCTTGCTTCACCGTACACTACCGAAGGTACCTCATCGTTCACTTACACGCAAGAGTTCCCAAGGAACAAATATGAACGCGCAGCCCGGGAATAGGCTTCGAAATTGCCTAATCGGATACACTACTCTGAGTGAAGGCGCGGCACAACGCAGGCGAACTGTGAGCGCCATCTGAGATTGCGATGGCCAACTAACAGCTTGGCCTGCAACGACTTGCGGCTTGTGCGTTGGCGGGTTTCGTGTGCACGAATGTAAGCAACGAATGGTTCTGTAGTGATCATCACATATATTTTGAAAAATGACTTATTTTGTTGGACAGCTTCAAAAATTCGTGTGCTCTGCTACTTGCGCACTTGTGTCCTTTCGAATTTTCGAATTCCTCGGAAGTGCTGGCATCAGTGCACGAGGGGTCTATACACAGAACTTTCTTTTCTGTTCTAATTGTCATTATCATTGTAAGGTTTCCATCTAATTATTCCATTTTATTGGAGTTAAATAATTTTGATTCTAACCAAATGGAGGTGGCTGAGCGTGCCTGACGCAGAAGTTCAGTGGTGAGGTTTTGTACACAGGCCGAGCTCAGGCCACAAAAAACAAGGCCAAAAAAGCCACCACGTTCTGTGGCTCAGAGTAAAAAAGAGCTGCTTTTACAGCTGTTTTAGCACTACGTCGCTTTCCGAAACGACGCCTGTTGAGAATTTGTGCGTCAATCCGAACATTTTGTAAATTTTATGGAGGGAGCTATGGCACAGACGAAGTGACAACTATGACTGGTGAAACTACGTTACGTTGCGCAATGAATTTGACGACACCCCAACCATAGAGTATACCCCCAGTTAAAATTACAATTTGAATAAAATGAGGTCTACAAACATGTATTCACTGTAGGCAGGTCATGTTTTACGAGGACACTGGGTCCCTAGCTACCCTTGTGATTAAAAACTACGCTGGAACATTCATGCTTGTTGTTCGCAGCGCGTGTGATACCAGCGATAAAAACGTGGTAGTTGAAGCGACGCCTCCTTACGTGCACTTCTTCTGCAATATGCCAGATGAGACTCGAAATGACGCCGCATCTCTTGGAGACGGCCGGCTTTCTGACGTGGGCCCCATAAGTCACCCTTGAAGCCCGGGGTAGCTCCGGTCACTTTGAAACTGTTCCCGAGATGGCGGTGCGAACGACCCGTCTTGAGCTTCATCGATCCTGGTATTCTGACCGTCGTTTCAAATGTTTACGGGTAGGTGTCGCAAGGCGAATTTATTGTTACCGATCTTAGGGAAACGCGGACTCTGTTTGAACGTAGCACTATGGTTGAACAGTAAACTAGAAAATTGACATGGAAGAAGCTATGCGTAGCAAGTTTGTATCGTCACAGGTCGATGTCTGCCAGGACAAGACCCGTTATATATCCAGTTCCGTAAAGTGATGTCGCCATCTCGGCGATAAAGGTTCACCTCGGTCCCTCTGTGTGGCTCTTACTATTTAAAAGCATTGAGTATGTCATTATCTTCCGTTCGTAGAAGTCGAGAACATGTATTTATGCTTTCTAACCACCACCCTCATAATGTATACGGTGTATCACGAAATAAGTCATCGATGATGCTAGCCCCTCACTCTCTGTTCTTACTTTTGCGTAAGCTCGAAGAAGAAATGCTAATCAGATGTGTGCAACTATGACACATACTTGTGCTTAGTATACCAGGCACGCACTTAGAACACTGTCTGTAGCATAGGTTCGTGACGTGTGTGGATTGCAGACAAGTAAATAAGTCTAGGAATAAGTCTAGGAACACAGATGTCTAGGAATCTTCCTATAATTCATGTCGAGCGTGCTCAATGCATTATACCTGATTATGTACCGGAGCTTATTCTGGAAGTTAAAACAAGCTGGACCTCTACCAAATCATGTACGAATGAAGATTCGCGTGCTGCAGATATAATAATTATAGTAATAAGAATGAGGAAGATTTACTGGCGCCCAAGAACAGCCCCAAGGGCCTTGGTAATGGCGCACACTTACATGTATAAAATTAGACTTTCTCAGGATTATATACACATCATGAAGCCTGCCTTGCTGGCAGAAACAAGACCACAGAACACAAAGGTAAATGATATAAAAATAGCTGAGGTCTCGTGAATGCATAGCTCGAGTAAAATGTGGACGGGAACGCGCGTTCATGCGCGTCGACGGTATCGCTGCCATTGATTCGGTACTTGATGTTTTTCCTTTTGATTCTTGTATGTTTCTGCTTTTCGACATATGTTTCACATACTGAAGAAAAGTTAGGAAGTAAGCCAGTTGGTGAAAAAAAAAAACAAGGTTCATCTTCTTGGTTCCTCGTGTTGGGTTTCTCTAGCATGGATGGGTCACATCATTAGAGAAGATGTATAGTACGAGCTCGGCGAGGTGTTTTCTGTTGATACGTTGTGGCACTGATCTTGACACCTGTCTTACCTAAGAAGACGAAATGACGGTATCTTTAAAATCACTTGGAGTTCAGAAGATGTATTTACTGGTTCAAGGGCCGTACCACCATCGCGATTCTGGCGAGACATGAAGTGCAAAGCGTGAGACGCAGATAAATGCCCCATATCCTCCCTCTCGGCGACACGACTCCTCCACACCCTGTAACTACCCAACCACCTTACCAACTTCTCGCCTCCACTACATTCATCAGTCAACTCCTCAACATATACCCCCCCCCCCCTTTCTGGAAACCACTGAAGAAAACAGTTATCGTATATGCACGACTTGTACTTACAGCTGCCTTCGCTTGTTCATGCCCATTTGTGTTCAATTAAAACTGCGCATTGCTAATTTATATATAGAGAAAGAAGTATAGCGGTCACTCTTCAAGTCTCGTTGGAGCCATGTGTGCCGTTCTCGAGGAGGTTTTATGAAAAAGCGGTCTCTGGTAAACTAAAACACGTGTGTTTCAGCATCAATTTATTTCGCTTTCCGTGCAAACTATACATGTGCCTGTTGTATTTATGTGTGTGTACCACA
>JARGYV010085584.1:0-24527 GCA_029532675.1 Ornithodoros moubata
GTGTGTGTGTGTGTGTGTGTGCGTGCGCGTGTGTGTGTGTGTGTGTGTGCGTGCGCGCGCGTGTGCGTGTGTGTGTGTGTAAGACAACATATCCGCGAAACGATGAAACAAGTTAGTGAAATCGCGTCCAAATAAGGTCGTACATAAGATACGTTTTTCTCCGTATAAGTATATCTAATCAATGTTCCAGTCATGAACTGGGCCGAATCTGAGCACGAATAGCTCAGTCGATAGCGGTAGTGGCGAGAATGAACCCTTCTGTCATCAACGCTTCCCTTGCCCTCAGCCTCATTTCAAATAAGCAGAAGCAGCAATTCTTGTGGGAGGTCGCTGGATTGAGCCATAGCGCTGTCGGTGATGCGTACTCGCCAGCAGTGTTCCCCTCCTCTAGAGCCCAAGCCATGAGTGCCCGACGGGCCTCTGGCCAAGGACCTTGGGGCCACGGTCCTTTGCTTACTATGAGTTTAAGGGTCGCAAATACCCAGTGGCTTTTGCTCGTTTACAGGATTGCTCTTGTGATCTCTTTTGCATCGATGCCGGTTAATGCTCAAGTGAAGCCACGTAAGTACATGAGGACGCTTCGTAGCGGTCGTTCGGTATAGTTTGGAAGTGTATTGTTCATTCTGTCACCTTTGATCGTCCATTTTAAGGTATTGTATTTATGTACACCGTGGCAAATGAAGCAGGTAGCACGACTTGATGTTCAGCTGGCAACGATTTATTGGGTGGCTTAGCCTGTGCGCGAAAACGGAGTTAGCTCTACGAATGCCCCGGCTTGAGCCTTACGCAAATTTTACAAATACATACATATACTTACACACTTGACATGCTTACACAAAGAATAGTCGGGAAGGACCACGTCTGTCGTACAGATCCTGGCGTCGGTCATATCTCGTGGATTACTCGGAAAGATCAGTGAATGTGTAGCGGGCGACACCGATGACGTGGCTCATGAAACGTTGCTGCCTTTTACGAGGTATCCTCAACTTACTACTTGAATCTAAGGCAAAAATAATCAATAAAACATAATAATGTCTATACTGACAACTGCTTCAAGGTTTTCTTCTTGGCACACCGCTGATACTTGTACACTAGTTATGAGCTGGGGACAGCGAACTCAGTACCGACATAATTGCATTTTTCTGCGATGAAGATCAATTTCCAGTGATATGATACTGCGCAGGTCCATGTTCATTTTGCACAGGCAGGATATTCTGTACTTTCCAAATTTGCAATTGTCACACTTAAACTGGGGACCAAATCCATCAGGCACTGTTATAATTGTTCTGAGCAGGACCCGTGGACTTAGTAAGCTTAACGGACATGCCACTTCTTCCACTGGGCGTTGACGTCCGTACTGGCATATGCGAAGAACGACCAGCATGGATAGACGACGAGGGACAACCGAAGTTTCCAGGCCCAGACACTGCTTATGGAGTAACTAAACAGGCTATTCTCTCCGTCGCCAGTACAGAAGCGTTTCCAGGTATACGAGAATAGTGCCGTACCGAACTGGTACGTACTACAAAAACATTCTCCCTCAATGGTTTAGATGGGTTTCCTAGAGACTTTTCCATCTTGGCAACTATTCGACCCGAACAGAACACTGCAGTTCCGTTAATAAGCATATACGATACTTCTGGTGAAGAACAACTGTCTTTACGTGTTGGCTTCAACATCACTCTCTCTTTAATAAACAACAACGTGAATGACAGTGCTCATTCGGACATAGTCTTTCCACAAGCCATTAATGACGGAAAGTAAGTCCTTCAGCACATATTCTCCTTTTTTTTTAGCCTCTTATTTAACTGTTATCCTGCTCCTTCGTGTAGGTGGCATAGATTGGCCATTAGTGTCAAGGGCGATGCAGTTACCATCATCAAGGATTGCGAGGTCCTTGAGACAGAGGCGCTCAATCGGACTGATGAAGCCGTCGTCGATAATTCGGGGATCGTAACGGTTGGACAGATGCTGTACAACGATGACGTGTTTGAGGTGCAGCGTTCCTGACTTTTCATTAAAAGCTGATCCTACATAATTAGCGGTATTGCAGGGTGACATTCAGCAACTGCAAATTATAGCAACGCCTGATGCTGCTTTTGACCATTGTGCACATTACGTGCCCAACTGTGACGTGCCATTGCCGGTTCTGGATGCGGTTTATACTGTCACCGATCACAATAAGACTGAAATTCAGGTGGATGGCGGAGGTGGGACAGAACTTCCTTATAGCAACGAGACAGTAAGTGGCTACATGTCGTGCGTTGGTTTCGTTTATATACCGTAGTTGAAAGCGTGGCTACGTTGTACGTTACTTGGCATGCCTAAGTCCAGCACAGTTTTGTGTCCACGTGCAGGTGCTGGGCAGACTCCTGAGTGAACAATCAGTTTGGATTCTAAGCAGAATGTTTGTACTTTTTGCAGTCCGAATGCATAGTTAAGCAACTAGGGTTGCTACGGTCGTGCGGCATGGCCGTTAGCGTTTTTTTTTTTCTTCTTTTCTTCTTTTTTTTCTGTGTGTGTTAGCTAATTATTTACTTATTTCGTAAGAATAGCTAACCGGCTCTTATAACTATCAATCTATTAGGTCATTAGAACAGTGCTGATGCAAGATGTATAACATGACATTACCAGTTATGTATAATATTACCTGATCGTCGCGGGTATCTGTTTTCCTGTACTTAGCTAGTACATGGCCCTGTCTAACATTGCAGACAACAGTTCCTACAGCTCCAGACAACGAAGGCAGTGGACCAACGTATCACTATTATCAGGTTCAGGTAAAGGTTCAGGTTCACTTTCCGCTTCCCACCACACTGTACCAAAAGGAGAGCAGCTGCCTGCTCCTTGACGAAGCTCGCGGTGGATGCGACAATAACAAAAACAGTCACGCCAATTCGGTGTGCTAGCTGTAGTACCCATCTCGTAATTGTGATTTTTCTCGATCGTCAGGGCCCACCTGGCCCGCAAGGCTATCCAGGATCTCCGGGAGTTCCAGGATTAAAGGGCGAAAAGGTAATTGAAAGTGGCAAGGAAACCTTTATCACTTCCTTTTACGTCTTTTTTAATTGATTCTGTTAATTTTTATATATGAAAGTGTCAATCTGCCTCACGACTGCCTTTTCACCACATTTTCTTGTTGCTTTCAGGGAGATCCTGGGAGAGACGGGCTGTCAGGTTCCTCAGGGCAGCCAGGAGCACCCGGTCACGTCTTCATGATACCGGTACGTTTCGAATAAACATTGCTTGCAGTGTGGGTTCTAGCCTTGTACGTGCAGATACAAGTCTTCGGCATTTAATTTAATAGTATCAAGTTCCTGGGGACACAAAAGGCCCAGACAACATGGAAGGCCTCCGGCAAATGCTCAGCGAGCATATGGTAGGTATATCATATGATGATGAAGCATGATGTATGTTGAGAATCGATGCCTGCTCAGTGTGGCATCAAATCAGTTCAATATATGAGTGCCAATGAAAAACCTCCTCCTTTTGCATAGCTGGCTATGAGGGGACCACCGGGGCCTATGGGATTAACGGGTCTTCATGGTCCAGTGGTATGCAGCTTTCATACACTGTATTCTTGCGAGGACATCTTTTTCTTTTTTTATGTGGTCAGGATTACTACTTGATGTCTTGGCCTAATCTGAATAATGTGAGCCGATCTCTCAATGCAGGGCCCTATGGGACCGCCTGGTGAAAAGGGGGAGGCTGGGGAGGCGGGCATCATGGTAGGTTCATCTTCCTCACGACATACTTTTTTTTCATTTAAACATCTCGTATGCAGCACTTGCTATTACAAGCTTGTTGTATGATTGGAGTGCTGCGTTTCAATTTTCAGGGCCCACGAGGCATGAGAGGCCAACAAGGAACTTCTGGAAGGCCAGGAAGGCGGGTACTGTATCAAAAAAAAAAAAAAAATTTCTTGGATAATTGTACCTTGTGGAGAAGATTGTGTCCGTCTGGTTAAAATTTTGCCTCCAACTGCTTAGGGACGCAGTGGCAAAGATGGTGAACGAGGCAAAACGGGGCCACCTGGTCCGAAGGTGAGATGTTTGCCATTATTCGGGGTTTGCTTCGTTGATTCTGCTGTACTCTTGTAGTAGATAACGTTGGCTTTTAGTTTTAGTTTGATTTTAGTTATGTGGATCAAAGCCTTTTAAGTTTCCTTCTATGCAATACCCCGAGTGAACCAGTTAGTTAATCAAGAGCAACAGTGAAGAAAATTTCACTGCACTTCATTTAGTTTGTCCACTGTTCTCCATCTCACCGTCATTCTCTTATATGTGTGTGTAGTGCGAAGCTGTACTGGAAACGAAAAATCGTTGCTGCGAATGCGATGTTTGCGCGGCACGTTTGCCAAACACATTGCATGTCTTCCATGTGCGCGCGTTTCGTATTTATTTGTATTTTTCTTTCCCTGTGTTGTAGGGTGAAACGGGTCTCCCGGGTTTGCCAGGGCTTCCGGGAGACAAAGGTGAAAGGGTTAGCATTTCCCACAGCCTCTCTGCCCCACTCTACCGTTACTGGCGGAGAAACATTTTATTCCGTCGCTAATCTATAGGGCTACGTGGGAGCTGCAGGAGAACAAGGGCTCCCTGGCCATGATGGACCACAAGTATGTCCTCCTGCCTTGTCTATAATATATGGTAGCTTCATACGTATTAGCCGCGTCTAGCTCGCCCACTGTATGTCGGACAAGGGTACTTGTGGCTTATTCTGTTTCCCTTACTTCCGCTTCGGACTTCGCCTTAGGGCGACGAGGGACCACCTGGCCCGCCTGGTTTACCGGGCGAAATGGTAGGTAGTCGCTTAGACAGTGTGGAAGTATGTGCATTATGCATGGTTAAGTTTCTGTTTCTCACTTCCCCCTGCAGGGACCGAGAGGTTTTCCCGGGCCGAGAGGATTCGCTGGACTACCTGGAGCACCCGTATGCAATGTCTTTTATTACTACTGTTTCTTGTGTTTGTATGCGTAGTACGCCACGAACCAGGTTGTGTGAATTCTCCCTTATGTCGCCATGGATGGAAGGAAGGAAAAAAGAACAAGAAATTTGTTGGCAACTGACGCCTGTAGGTATTGGAGCGCCGCAACACATAGGCCTTAGCTAGGAATATTTTAAATGATAATGGTAATTCATGGCTTTAACTGTACTACATTTGCGTCAGATGAAGCATGTAAAAATATCGCGCTACTAGGTCCGCATTTTATGTTCCTTTTTTTTTCTTTCTTTTTACGCCTTAGACAAACAGAATTAACCATAAGCTGAAGTAAGCGGCAACATTCTTTGGAACGTTTCAGGGAATTCCAGGTTCAGAAGGCCCTGTTGGACCAAAAGGCAATCCGGTACGTACTGTACTCAGGTGTTCGTAGGTTCTCTCAATGTGACGAGTGCTGTAGACCGTAACAGAGCAGCGCAACGAAATGTGTATATGTCAATTTAGGGTCCAACCGGACAAGCTGGTCGACCAGGGCAGCAAGGCATTACAGGTCCAGTGGTAAGATGCACAAGGAGTATCTTCCTCTAAAAGCAATTGCAAAATTTCTTTCGGTCATAATCGTGTTTGGTGTACTTCTTTCTTAGGGGTCGCCAGGACCACAAGGGGCCCCAGGACCTTTAGGTCCACCGGTACGCTTGCGAAACCAGGATGTCATTTCTGCGTATTCTGTTCCCTTTCATTCGCGCTTCTAAAATATTCTCTGTTTTTCTTTATTGATTTACTTTTTGCTATACAGGGTGCGAGGGGAAAGCCCGGCCTCCCTGGACTCCCTGGTGTAGATGGCGCTCCCGTACGTGGAGTTTTTCATTGGATATTCTACTCTGCAAAATTATGATATCTTTATATACTAGTATGTCTGTCGTCTGCTTAGGGACATCCAGGAAATCCTGGCTCTCCCGGACACAAGGGGGACACGGTAAGGTCTAGTACTGGGCTTGCAAACATTAGAATAATGAACGAACTTCGTTGTCATCCCCCCAGGGTTCTCCAGGGCATCCTGGCCCAGTGGGCTTCCCAGGCCCCCGTGGAGTAAAGGCAAGCGCGTTCGGAGGCCATAGCATGCAATGTGTGACAAACCGCACTGACTGTGTATTGTGCTACCCGTGTTGGATTTGTCATGGGTGTATTAATTTGTGCAGGGCGATGATGGCCCGAGAGGTCCTATTGGTGATAAAGGAGACAAGGTTCGTATCCTCCTCATGTTGCTATCGCCTGCCAAGAGAGAACACATGTAGAGAACACTTTTCTTGTAGGGATCCCCTGGACCAGACGGTCAGAAAGGAGACTTGGGTTTGCCAGGAGATAAAGGACCCCCTGGTGTTGAGGGATTGCCAGGCATTGAGGGTCCAGAAGGACCCAAAGTAAGCGATTCGTAAATGACGGACAAAGTGATAATCTTGGGCTCTCGAACTCCTGCTAGTAATTGTGCATACAATTGTATGTTTGATTTTTATGTCCTCTTTTTTTTTTTCTTCATTCTCGAATAGTGTTCATACATTCTACAGGGCTCCTTCTCGGGGGCTCTAAAACAATAAATACTCGTCCCTCACCCGTGTCATTTTGCACAGGAGAGTTATTTGTCATGCTTAATACCATATAAAATTTTTAAGAGGCTACTCTGCCTGATTAAAAAGTTGCACGTGAAGTTGCATGCATTTTTTTGGATTGCTTACAGCCGTCGTGGTAGGCCGGCACTGTAGCTGCAAGCAGTTCATAAAATGCATGTTACTCGATGTGTAGCTTGTTAACGGGGCAAGGTAGCCTCTTGAAATTTTTTATGTTATTCAGCACGACAAATAACTCTCGTGTGCGAAATTGTACAGGTGAGGAACGAGTATTTGTTGTTTTAAGACTTGTCAAGCTGAGGCATTTTTCGTGAAAACCCTATAAGATTGTGCCGTTCAATCATTTTCCCTTCCTTTTGCAAACTGAAATCTGATTTTGTTAATTGTTCTCTAAATGTGCTATTACATGTACTATAAGTTAATATGATCGGCGATGGTCGTTGGACACCTAAGCATTTTGCTTCTGAGTTTCTGAGTGTAGATTATAATCAGAATAGTAAAATAAAAAGAGAAATATTCTTTGCTCAGGGATTTGATGGCCCCAGGGGTGAAAAAGGGCCTCCAGGAGCACCAGGAGAAAAGGTAGGCGGTCCATGTTTGTATGACGTTATATCGTGGACGCATACCAAATGGAGCATTTCTGCTAGGGTAAAATGGGGATACCTGGATTTCCTGGATATCCCGGATCAGCCGGCCCAAAGGTAAAGTAAATTATTATTGCTTTCCTTTGATTGAAGTGACTCTTCCCGTTGCGTTGTCTCTTTTCTCTCTCTCTTTCTTTCTTCGTTTTCATAGGGCGAAAAAGGCTTCCATGGTAAACCTGGAGAGAAGGGATTCAAGGGGGACCGAGTATGTATGTCTGATATGACACACCATGAGAAACTCTCTATACCTGGGATGAATAAAATCATGTCGCTTTCCTTCTAGGGTCCCCCTGGACCCCAGGGTGAAAGAGGCCTCATAGGACCACGGGTGAGTTTGTTGTATTGCAATAGATTCCACCTGATATTTGCATGAGGTCCCAAAGACTGATCGGAATGGACTTTTTCTACTGTATTCACGTTATTTGTTCTATTTCTATACGAAGGGTAACCGTGGTCAAAGGGGACGAGCAGGAAAGCGAGGCCTACAGGGTGAAAAAGTTGGTATCTGATATGCTTTTTCTTTTTCTGCAGAATACGTTCGTTGGCACACCATGGTTCTCACCTCTGTGTTGTATTACGATTTATTGTGACATTTCATGGGTGTAGGGCAGCACTGGGGAACCCGGTCCCCCAGGCATTCCAGGCGAACGAGGACCTCAAGGACCTGAAGGCGGCCGTGGCTTTCGTGGACCTCCTGGTTCTCCCGTACGTAGTGCGAGGACGAGTGTGCGAAATGTGTCATGGTGCTTATCGCCATTGAATTTTGGTCCTTGCCCTTCTCATGCAGCTAGAGTATCTCAGATAGATGCATTTAATCTCTTGGTATAATATATCGCTCTGCCTTCTAGGGCATCTCAGGAAAGGACGGGCATCCGGGACCACCAGGGGAACGAGGACCTCAGGTAGGCTCCAAGTTTCGTGATAACATCTTGAAAGCCATAACATTTAGCTTTTCATATAATCGCGATCAGGGCATTCTCAGCTTGGTTGAACTTAAATAATTTGCATTTTCTATCTAGGGAGAACCAGGAACCGCTGGGCCTCCTGGACCTCCAGGAGTGATTGGGCCAGTAGTGAGTAACCATTAACTAAGCGTTTGATCTTATCTTTGCCACATAACTACACAAACGCTTTGCCGTTCTTAAAATATTCGTAGGGCCCTCCTGGGGAGGCTGGATCGTCCGGCGAGCCTGGACCTCCTGGCCCACCGGTGAGTTTCTCTTGAGTCATTATGTCTTCTATGTCCTTTATGTCTATCAGTTCGCCTCTTATTTAACCTGTATAGGGAAATGTCGACTTACTGTGAATTACGCATTTTGTAGGGTTTGCCTGGTGAGATGGGGCTTCCAGGACTATCTGGAAAGGATGGTTTACCGGTACCTAACCTTAATTTCTATCTTTACGAATTTTTGCCCATTAATCTCATAGCACCTGACTAACATGCATCGTAAAATTCGCTTCAGCCTTGCTGGTCGTGGAGGAAGAGCTTTTTCCTTAATATCAGAGCTATTGGGATGCCTGACACAAAGCGATTTTATTGCAGGGACCAAGTGGAGCTCCCGGTGGGAAAGGGCTACCAGGGTCTCCAGGACCGCCAGGGTTCCCTGGTGAGAGAGGAAACATGGGCCCTCCTGTAAGTGCCCATACCGATACTGCCACAGTTAACCTGCTCACCGTCGATACTAATATTACTGCATTGTACTTCTAGGGGTTCCCAGGACCCAAAGGAGAGATAGGGCTTCCTGGAGCAGTGGGACCACCTGTAAGATACTAACCACGCGACAGTAATGTAGTCGTAGCAATAGTCAACAGAACTGTGTGAGTGACCAGTTCGTATCTCTCGCTGTTCTAGGGAGAAAAGGGAGACTTAGGACTTCCTGGAGATCCGGGGGCTCCTGGTGAAAAGGTGCGTCTGTACTCCATATTTTTTTTTTTTTGAATAGAACGTCGTGTATTTTTGCATAAAACATGCTCTCTCATGATAGGGTCGTCCTGGAGGCACTGGTGCAGCAGGTCCAGCAGGCCCAAAAGGAGACAAGGTACAAGAGATAAGGTTAATTTTAACGAGATGTGGAAGTGTGCAAGCGCGCATAAATATTTACTGTATTGATTTTAAATGTCAATATCTCGCATAACACTTAGCTCATGTATACTCCTCATAAAAGGGTGATATGGGCGTGGCTGGACCACTTGGTAGAGATGGGCTTCCAGGAGCAAGGGTATGTCATTTTGCAGGCTGATTATCAGTTCACATCCGTTGAGTATTATGAGATCTGATTCACGTTTATATTTACACACTTTGTGTGTAGGGTCTTCCAGGCCCTCCTGGACCCGTGGGAACCCCAGGTGAAGACGGAGACAAAGTAAGTGTGTGGTGATTCGAACAGTTGTAGCTTGCAGTCATTTCGTATTGAGAACATATTGGTGAGTTTTACCTGTACGATTGATGCTACGATGTCATCCCTTCCAGGGAGATGCCGGACTTCCTGGTCAAAAGGGGACCAAGGGTAGCAAAGGGGATCCAGTAAGCTCTTCTAGTGTGTCATGCAATCGCTTTAGTTTCTCGTATGAGGCAATGTTCCACGCAGTACTATCACATTCCTACAGGGTCCTCCGGGCGTTGCTGGGCCTCTTGGTCTAAGGGGTGAGCAAGGAGAACGCGTAAGTATGTTTGCTCCACAAAGTACAGCACGAAAGCGAACTTACTTGTTATTTAGGGGCCTGATGGAGAGCAAGGTCCTCCAGGGCCCGCTGGACCGAGGGGCACGAAAGGGGAGGACGGACCTGTTGGGCCGATGGGCCTCACCGGTGCCCCGGGACTACAGGTGAGACTCTGCAGCATATGTTCATATTTTACTCCTGGCTTGAAGGACCTTTATTTTGCGTATCATACAGGGTCTTCCTGGACCACGAGGCGTCAAGGGTGATAAAGGAGACGTTGGCAAGAAGGGACCTTTAGGGCCAGCGGGTCAGCCTGGTGAACCTGGTCCAAAAGGTGAAAAAGTAAGTAGTACACACCCTCCCGATGCACATCAGTGTGCTAAGCAGCATGTCAGTCATAAAATTTTTGTTACGGTAGGGCAGGGAAGGAATAGCTGGATCTCCTGGACCAGAGGGGCTTCAAGGGCAAAAGGGGGACGATGGACCTCCAGGACAACCAGGCCCTGCAGGAAAAGACGGAGAGCCAGTATTACTTATTTTTATGCTGTTGTATGTGCCGGTGTACAGTATTTGAAATGTTCCTTCAGGGTCCACGCGGGCCTCCAGGCCCAAAAGGGGAAGAGGGCAAAGCGGGCCTTCAAGGCGTGCCTGGAGTGCAGGGTCCACCTGGCGTCGAAGGGCCGAAAGGATTGCCAGTAAAGCGGTGTATTCTTCTCTTCAAAGCTAACGTGGAACATTTATTTGTGTTCTCTTCATGGGTGCTCTGTTGAAACAAAGTTTTCTCTTTATAATAGGGGGCTCCAGGTTTCCCCGGTCCACCAGGTGAAGCAGGCTTACCGGGCATCAAAGTAACCAAACTCTGATTTCCCTCTCTTCTTTTTTTTGTATTTCTCTGTCTCTCAGTCTTGAAACTTCGCAAGTTGAAATCGTTGTTGTACAGATGTTCGCGTTCTTTACTTAGGGGGAAAGAGGAGTGGATGGATCAGATGGACAGCAAGGCGAGGCCGGCCCACCCGTAAGTCAACTGTTGCCCTTGTGCAATGTTACTGTCATAATACCACGATGTCCATTGTTCTCCCCTTCTTGAATCTTTGTAGCCTTTCCAACTTTTGGTTTGGCGTTTCTTTCAGGGTCCGAAAGGAGAAATGGGCAAAATGGGCCTACCTGGCACACCTGGGAAACCCGTGCGTGCTTCAAAACATTTAAAAGGAGGCTGTTGTTATTTAAGCTTTCATAAATAGGCTACATATAAGTGTGCACGCGCTTATCAATGTTTTCGTGTCAGGGACCAATGGGTCCCGCAGGGCTCCAGGGCGACGTAGGGCTTCCTGGTGATAAAGGTGACAGAGGGCCAGTAGGACCTCAGGGAATTCAGGGTCCGACGGGGCCTCCGGTACTTATTTTTTATCTTCACACACAAACGCTTAGCGCTAATGTTATGCTGACTACTTTGGTCTTACGTAGGGTTCACCTGGACCAGCAGGTCCAGCTGGACTTCGCGGCTCTCCTGGCACTGCGGTGCGTAAACTTCTGACAGCTTTAAGTTAGGTTGATGCTATAATAAATATTTCTCTGTAGGGTGATGTTGGCGCACCAGGCCTCGTTGGGACTCCTGGACTACCTGGAAGCACTGTAAGTTCAAGACATATATGTGAAATGATAGTGATCCCAGTAGATATGGCGTACGTGATGCCGTGGCAATGAACAATGCTTTACAGTAACGTTAGTTTATGTGGACACTCGATAGGGTCCACAAGGTGACAAAGGTATGAAAGGCGACAGAGGCAAGCGAGGTATAAAAGTAAGCGATTATTATTATATTTTTATATGTCAGAATAAAGAAAAAAATGTGCATCGGTGTACATAAGCGTCTTCCTTCTGCAGGGTCACCGAGGTCTCGTTGGACGACCTGGTGCTAAGGGGGATGTCGGCGAGAAAGGAGAAAAAGGGGAGAAAGGTGACACGGGACCTCCAGGCCCACTAGGCCCGCAGGTTTGTGAACTTGTGCATACTGCCTCATGTGTCCGAGTTGCAGGAAGTATGCAGGTACCAGCGTACGTGAATTTGTGTTGCAGGGTCCCGTAGGTATGGAAGGGATGAAAGGTGCGGATGGTCCAGAAGGAGAACCGGTGAGTGTACTGGTACCATAATTCCCGTCTATTTCAGGCTGAGCACGAGATGTTGCTTACTTTCCCCTTCCTCGTCCAGGGTCCTGAGGGGCCCGTAGGACCAAAGGGCGTCGAGGTGAGTCGCTGAAATTAGCAGATTATAAGCGACATGTGGAACGGTGTGTATGTTGCTTTTCAATTAATGGAAGCCGTATGTCATTCCTAGGGACCCAGAGGACTGAAGGGAGAGACTGGGCCTCCCGTAAGTTGTTTTTTTCCTTTCTGCTGTTCTCTGCTCTCCAACAGTGACATCGGCCGTTTCGTTGCATAATAGTTCTATATTTAAGAAAATGACAGGACTAACCTATTTCCATTTCATTTTTAGGGCCTGCCAGGTCCTCCGGTGCGTATGTGCTTTGCGGCGCGCGTTTTACCTGTTTAGGAGTGGCATGCTTTCCAAAGGAGAACTGCTACGATGTTTACCACTTCATTGTTTTGTCGATTATTGCTTCTTTACTTTTGCTCTTACTTGCTTTTAAAGGGCCCACCTGGAGAAGGCCCACAGATACCACCGGAAGTCCTTTTCCAGAGGGACCGT
Source organism: Ornithodoros moubata (assembly GCA_029532675.1). NCBI lineage: Eukaryota > Metazoa > Arthropoda > Arachnida > Ixodida > Argasidae > Ornithodoros > Ornithodoros moubata. Next base: position 12,575 of record JARGYV010085584.1, read on the forward strand.
TTTCGCATCAGTAAACGATCTGTTCCCGAAGAACCGCCGATGGAGCCACCAGCAGCGGACCCTCCAGAAAACAAAAACAGCTCCTCTAATGTTCTAGATAGCACCCTGACAGACATCTACGCTAATGTTTTCATTATTCGAAAGGAAATATCTCACTTGAAGCAACCTCACGGAACCAAAGAAAACCCAGCCAGAAGCTGTAAAGATCTTCATTACTCCCACCCTAGCCTCGAGGATGGCTGGTACTGGGTCGACCCAAATTTGGGAATAGCAGATGACGCAGTCAATGTGTTTTGTACTGCAGGCGAGACTTGCATTTTTCCAGATATTGGAACTGGTTCGGTAACGGTGGAGCCCTGGAAAAAACTTGCGGACAAAAAGCTCTGGTTTAGCGAGTTGAGAGGGGGGCTCAAAATCGGCTACGCAGAGGTTGGAACGGTCCAAATGAGGTTCCTGCAACTGCTCAGCATGGAAGCTTACCAGAATTTCACCGTGACATGCACAAATTCCAATGCTTGGTACAGCCAGAAAACCAAGGACTACAGGCACGCGTTTCAATTTCTCACTCTATCAGAAGAGGTGCTCCTCACAAGAAAAAGTGGATTGTCTGTCCCCCTGGATGATTGTCAGGTATGGTGCACATTCTTTTGTTATTTTATGAGTTGTGTCACATAGGGCTTGATGTTTTCTGTACGCAGTACGGAGACGGGAAAACAGTCTTTGAGTTCAAGACCAAACAGCCATCCAAACTACCAGTAACAGACTTCTTACCTTCAGACTATGGAAGGGAACATCAAGCCTTTGGCTTTGAAACGGGTCCTGTGTGCTTTAGATAACAATGGTGAATAAAGTTTTGTTGTGCACGGGTTGTTTGTTACGACGACTGTGTGCCGACTTTCGATCATTCAACTCAAGATTTTCAACCGTGACAGGAGCGCGTGATTTCCGTACCAGATGGCAGTGGACAGGAAAAGTGGTACGCATGAGTCTTTTTAACTCGCCAGGAGTTATGAAAGGAAGGGAAAATGTAAGCCTTTTTATGCCAAAGCAAAATTAGAAACATAAAGAAAGAAAGGCCGACCCGTAATGGGAGCGGAACTGTCCTCTTCGAATATTGGTTGATTTCTTGTCTTTGCCGATCATTTACAGTTTCAGTCTGATCACCCTTCAACGAAATCTTTCCTGTTGTAAGTACATGCGAGGTTTGGTGGAGGATGGGGTGGGGGTGTATCTGCCGGTTACAACTTGACCGCTGCAGCGCTCTGTACCTACCAAAACAAAAACTTGGCGAAATTAAACGCGCTGTCTGGCCACATTGACGGTCTGTCCTCAGTTTCCGTTTCCGTATTAACTACGCGCGAAGTTTACATCTGTGCTTTCCACGCGTTGTTTTGCATTATGTTGCGGCAAAGGTAACGGAAGACGTCTTCATGGACGAGTACGACGAATTTGAAGATCTGTACGCAGATGAACTGGAGCTGGCTGACGAACTTCACGGTAAGTTAAAGACATTGCTCAGCTGACACTTCCAGTTATTTTCGGGATGCTCTTTTAAAACTGTCAACCTGCATCGAAATTGAACGATTTTTTGTTTGCAGGAAGTCCACACCATCCAACAAAGCGGGTAATAAAAGACCACAATGACTTATCCGACAGCTACACTCCATTTTCGAGAATCCCGAAGCGCAGTCAGCCTGAAAGCGATCGGACGCCGTCACTTGGTATAATCTCATACAGTATTCGTTTCTGTCCTATGCAGTAATTCCCGTGAAACACATTTTGATGGCGTTTTCCAACTTCTGCTTAATTCGTTAGAATCTGTACGAAAGAAACTCAAGCTTGAGACCGACACACTGCAGTCAAGTTACCACTCGTCAGCTCCACTGGTCATCGATGAGAGAGACCTCAACGAAGCAGGGCCTTCTGGACACTGTCCTTCTGCTGGCCATGAAGAGCCAGATACAACATTTGACAACTTTGGCCCATCTGAGGCTATCTTTACCGAAACGTCATCTTACGTTATGAGTTGCTCCGTTAGAGCAGCCAATAATCGTCTTATGTTTCTTGGCCTTCGGGACGAGGATTGGGCTGACAACGAGGAGGCAAGTGAAGAAGTTTTTATAGTTCTTCAAGACACGTAACACTCAGCACATAAGTGAATTTTTTGCTTGATTTTTTATGAAAGTAAATAATGTGAACAACATTTGTAGCACTTTACATCATGTACTACACAATCAATATAGGATACTCAACAGTAATCTAGATATTTGTACTATTAGTTACGTGATGTCAACATTCTTGTTTATCAAGACCCACACAGTCTGTCCCTGTTCCCAGTATAGTTCGAATAGGTACGGAAAACCTCCCAAAATCTAGTGAAAAAGAAATTCTTTCCCATTACAGATTCCAAACACCACCTCCCACCCTGCACCCTGATATAAATTACTGCTTTAGCACAGAAGTTCACATGCTCCGTTTTCTTCAACAGGAATTACATAACCGAAATAAGCACAGTGGAAACCTCCTCTCCAGGCCCTTTTGGGACTTACGGACAGAAGCAAAGGATTTGGTACTAAGTCTAAACTTTGTCAAATAGAGATTTTTTTTTTCTCATAGTATTTTGTGATACTGACAGTATATAGTTAGGAAGCAAATGATACAAATATACATATTGCAGAAGCTTGAGACGTCAAGCCTATCCTTCATTTTAATTCATTGATTTTAATTAATTTTATATTTTACACTTCATTTGCGTTACACTTACAGTTAGAGAGGAGAGAAAAGGCAAGAACGAAGACGACTGAAATAGCACTAAACCATGCACTGGAACATCTCCCTGAGGGTGTGGTACAGGAGAGTGGCTTTGGGGATCCACATGCAAAAGACCATAGCGAAGCTGCTCTCTGGGTGGAAAAATACCGCCCGAAATATTTTATGGAGCTCCTGAGTGACGATGTATGCGTTACATTTCATAAAAAAAGGTGGTATCTTTCTTCCCTTCCTAGGTTTATAACCTTCTTGATCTCTCTTGAAGGGTGTGAATCGGACTCTTTTGCATTGGCTGAAACTTTGGGACACCATTGTGTTTGGCCGCCAACCTAAAGTAAAACATACAAAAGATCATCATCAGCAGCAGCAGCAGACCACATTTGCAAAGAAACTTCTACCAGACGTCATTGAGGTAAAGTGGTTTCATTGACATTTTTCATGATTAGTGAGGTTTTAAGCGAGCTTTGATTCTAGGAACTTGATGAGCACAAAAGACCTCAGCAAAAGGTATGGCACATAGATAAAGTGTGTGAAATGTCATGCGGCTGTCAACAGAAGATGTAACCCCTTATTCCAGGTTGTACTGTTGTGTGGTCCCCCTGGGCTTGGTAAAACTACACTTGCCCACGTGATAGCCAGGCATGCAGGTTATTCTGTAGTTGAATTGAATGCGAGGTAACCACACTTTTCACACATATTTTAATGATAATGGCACTGATTGAGCTACAGCTGTTTATGTTGTTCGATTGGTATACACGTCAATGTAATGCAAGCAATGCTCATTTTTAGCGATGATCGAAGCCCTGATGTCTTCCGAACTACGCTGGAGGCAGCTACTCAAATGAAAGCAGTCCTTGGTCCAGATCCTCGCCCTAACTGTCTTGTTATTGATGAGATTGATGGTGCGCCTGCTGTAAGTTGATACTGATTATTTTATTTTTAAACTTTACAGTGCAATTTGACTATTTTGGAATCTTGTTCTAAAATGATGTGGTGAATGATGTGGTGAATAATACCTTATGTGTGTGTAAGGGAGATCCATGCCACATTTCCCATCACGAGTTGTAGCATCACACCTGATCACAAATAGTAAAGAAAGACAGCTAAATATTGTTTCACTGTTATTTTATTTTATTTTTTTGCTTCTTTAACAGCCATCTATAAATGTACTGGTGAACCTGATCAAGTCTGGCGGGCTCACAACGGGAGCAAAAAAGAAAAAGAAAGAACCGTCTCTTCTTTTACGGCCAGTCATTTGCATCTGCAATGATTTGTAAGTGCCACAGCTGCTTACGCACAGAGTTCTGTGTACGAGCACCGTACATGTCTATATGTAAATTTCTCTACAACATTTTTTTGCAGGTACGTGCCATCCCTGCGTCCCTTGCGGCAAATTGCCTTAATTCTTCACTTTCCATCAATACAAAGGCAGCGACTTGCTAGCAGGCTGTATGAGGTATTTAGACAATGTTTTGGTAAAATGGCTGGCAGATACGACAAGCCATTTTTCAGATCATGAGGCATGAGAAGATGAAAGGTGACCAAGCTGCCCTCATTGCTCTTTGCAACAAGGCTGGGAATGATGTTCGATCTTGCCTTTCTACATTACAGGTAATGGCCAGCCAGGTAGTTATGCACTGCTATGCTTAAGCTTAGTTTTCTTACCCTGTTTCGGTTTAGTTCATAAGGAGCAGGAAACAGCAGCTAACCTTGACGGACATTGAGACGTTCAGTGTTGGACAGAAGGATGTACAACGTGGTCTTATTTCTGTGCTGCAGGAAATATTCCAGAAGCCCAGACAGCAAAAGTGTGTACACTATTTAGAAATGTTTTTGGATGGCAATACCTTCTTGTATTTGCATTGTTTAAATTTTTGGCGATAGGAAAGATTTCGGAAATTTTTACACCGAAGATGCATCCAGGAACCGAACTGCAGAAGCTTTCAAGTAAGCTCCCTTGTGTTAACTGTACAAGAATGCAGACAATGCAGAGATAGACTAGATAAGTTAGGGGAACAGGAAGAGGCTTGATACATGCAGCTGCTTCTACATACTCCTTGAGACAATAATTTTTTACCTGCACTCCCTCCTCTCTGTCTTGCTTGTCTGTCTCTTCTCAGTTAGTTGCTGCACACTTTATAGATTTCAGGTATATTGTCTCTATGGCAGTGCCTTGTTCCTAGCTGAAGCCCTTCCTTTGCCCAGAGGATAGATCCTTATGTTTTTTTCTCCACTGGGATTCAGGCGTCTTAATTTAATGTTTTACATATTAGTGTCATGACCGTGTTCCTTATCTGACTTCAGATTTGATTCTCTTGTTTGCTGTGCACAAGCATTTGGAGACTATGAGAAGTTAGTTCAAGGCCTTTTTGATAATTATGTCCACATCAACTTCAAAGATCCCCGATTTCAAGCAGTGAGTTATTTATTTTTATGTCTTGTTTTCAAAGCAGTTTAACATAATTGTTTTCATAATTTAATACTGATGATCTGTTTTGGTTGATTTTGACTTTTTTTTAGATACAGCTAGGCCCAGATTGGTTGTGTTTTATTGATCAGATGATGAGCATTGTTCAGCGTCACCAGAACTATAGCCTGTATGCATATCTTCCCTTCATTGCACCTGCATTCTTCAGCAATTTTGCTGTTGTGCAATACACAAGAATGACACCTCAGAACTCCTTTATTGAGGTATTTTTATTTCACTTCATTTCAGTTCATTTATATGAATTTATTTCATTCCTATTCAATCAATCAATGAATGTTACTACATTGGTTAAGGAATGATATTTTTGTGATATGCTGACTTATATTCATATCTTGCTGCACTTGTTTATTTATAATTATAAGGCCATCCATACTCTTTTTCTTTGTTTCCAGGCAAAGATGAAACGGTCACAACTAAATAACATCTTGAGCTCTTTGTCAGCTGAGATGGCTCCGCAAGTGTCTTGCTTCCTTACAGAGCAGACTATTACCCTTGATGTGCTTCCTTGGCTTGTCCTCATTGTGCAGCCAACAATCCGTCCTGTAAGCACTAAACTCTACTATATTCAGATATTCAGGGCCTTTTAAGACACGTATCAGTATTCACATATTTTAAGTAACAGTTGTACAGACATGTTGTAACTATAGATGCAAGGTTATAAGTAGCGCCGGATGTTTTCGGGTCCTACTTCTGTTAATGTTGAAAATTGGGGTGTAAAAATCGGGTGTTATTTTTGGACAAGCAAGCATAGTCAAATCGGGTCAAATACCTTTATTCTTTCTTTTTTCATGTTAAACAGCAAAACGCACTCATTGCTTGCTCTCGGTGGACATAGGGAGCATCAGTTTTTCACGTAAAGTATCAATTGTGCCTTCAAGTGTTGGTCGTCCATTGATGTTCTTTTTGGATTCTGCATGTAATGCAGCTTGCTGAAGCTGCGCTCTATGTCACAGCTCCCATTAGGGAAAATTAATTGCAGGGCCGCAGGGGCAACCAGTGGATATCTCCCTGATGCTGACTTCCAGTAGTCGAGCACAACAAAGTCACCAGTTGAAGGAGGATCCTCACACGTGTACTGTCCAAACTCTGCTTTCAGTTGGTCACTGCAGTTTGTAACTAGGGCAGATAGTGCCTTGGACTCCTCGAAGTCGTTTGTCATTGAGGCTTTGAAGGACTTGTCCAGTACAGCAGCTTTCTTCCAAATTTCTATCTGTGAAGGCATGCCTTCAGTGTCTGACAAGTTCCTGCTTGTGGTTTCCTACCATTTCTTAAGCAGAGGACCACCAAAGGTGTGATAGGTACTCTTTACTGTAATCTGTAGGTCCTGTGGTAACATCGCCAAGATCAGGTGTGCCTTCTCGCCTGTCCCAACATTTACTCTAATGCTGGAAAGTACTCATTCAAGCTTAATGCTGAAAAGGTGATACTACTCTGGAAGCAGTGCCTTGCCACTCTCAAGCTGTTCCTGAACTTCTCGAATTGGCTCGAGTACCCCAAGAGTTAAGGTGCCCTTTCCGTACAGTTCCTCCTTCTTTCCAGACAACAAACCTCTAAGCTTCTGACTCTTAGCATTGCCTCCCCTCTGCCTCTCAACAAACTCAGTAAGGCAATCCCATATTTCAAGAGTTGTCTCGAGTGACTTGTAGAAGATGTACTGTCTCTGGGGTACAATTCCAGGTGGCTTTTTTATGTCTGACAGTGCAACTCCATTGGCAATGCACACTTCCTGATACTTTTGGTACAGGCAATTTCTATGTTCAAAGAGTGCATCAAACTTCAAGATCACCTACTGAAGGTCGTTCATGCACTCTGACGTGATCGTGTACCCCACTGATACATGGATCAAGTGAGGTACATCCTTTACGTGAAGAACGCGGGCAGTTTCTCTCTGGTTAACATCCTTGACCATATGCCGCATGTACTGGGCCAAGTCAGTGGAGATCAGTACCACGTCACTGTAGGATTGGCCAAGTAGTGACAGGACATCTTGAAGTAATTAGCAACAGTATAGCTGTTGCACAGGTTTTCGCGCGTCACATCCTCAAGGTAGATAGTTTTTTGTTGTTCCGTGGCACAGTAGAAGCACACAAGTACATTTACCGTTGGATAACCCATAATGTCAACCAACTCATTAACGATGAAACTTAGCTTCGCTTCTTTTATGTCATCTCTGATGCCCACCAGGTGCTTTCGCCTAAGTTGATGCCCTCCTGGCATGGTTTTGGCAGAGGGACAATGTTTTCGCACGAACTCACCAAGAGGCCATCAGCGTGCACAAGGCTTATTCCATTTTTAGCAAACGTGCTAACAAACTTGTAAATAGCGCCTTCTGAGTTCCTTTCCTTTTCTCATTGACGGTAACAGACTAAGTCTGATCTCCTTCCGCATTCTTTTGGAGGCTGCCATGACTCGCTGAGGCGAGATGCTCTGTTATGCGGGCTTCTTCGATGGGTGCAATACCAGAAGAAGATCGCAAAAACGACACATGAGCACTTCTTTGCCGTCGCTGCTTTTTATAATTTTTAAGTCCTCGTACTGCATTGACCAGTAAACTCGCTGTTTCCTTTCCCAGCCCGTAACGAAGGAATATGTCAAGAAACAATGCAATGGCATGCATCAACACATGTGGGCACACAGTAAAGATGCCAGACAAAACGAAAGTACGTGAAAAAGATAAAAGTGAGGCATGTGCGCACCGCTGGGGTAAACCGTGTGCAAAAGCCATGGACGTGCGTGAAAGAGAAATAGTCAGCCAAGAGGGATGGGCAGAAGCATGGCCGCTGTGCATCAAGGCAAATGTTGAAAATTGTGTTGAAGCCGATCGCTTCTTGTGTCATTTGGGGCGTAAATTTCGCTGGTATCGGGTTTTACTCGAAAGCATATGGCTTTAACTATAAGCATTGCACAAAGTCCACTTTATGGTGCATTTAGGAGTGCTCCACACAACACTACATTCTCATGACCTTATCGATCCTGGAACGTGGTGTTTCAGAACTTTGTGGGTCACTTGTATCGGTAGCAGTTAAGCGAAACCTAGCCTCTATATCTAATTTGTGCGCTGCACTTTGGGAGCACTTACAAATAATCCTGAAGAAACAACTTAGGGCCTGTTTCGTCAGGCCTTGTGCAAACTGGAAAAAAGTTTGTTAACGTTAACAAAAAAGCTTTAATGATTACTGTTTTCATGGGCCCACAATTTAGGTTGCCTGAACTCGGCAAATTGTTTGTCGAGAAAACTTGCAAGGCAACTACCAAGCTGTAATTACCCTTTCATAACTGTTTCTGTGTCTGAATCTGGCGCGGAAAACTTGTTTGAGCAAAAATCTATTCCGATGAAGAAAAAATTTGCATGCAGGGGCCATGCTGCTATGATTGAGCAGCAGCCGCACATTCCATTAATTTATTCCATTTCGCCAAAAAATACAAATGACTGTTCGCATTATACAATTGCCACAAAGCTAGTCCTAGTATCTATGAAACTGTTCTACTCTTCCCAGAAGTATTGACTGCTAGGCTTTAAAAATAAATGTTTACCTTTTTGGTGCTTCCTGTACTTGAGGAGAGGTTATTAACACGTAACCATCACTGCCAAAAATTGTGTACAGTCTTTGGTTAACAAGATGAACGCAAAAGTCACTATTTACACATAGTATCTGCGCCAACACCTTTCAGGTTTCCAGCACTTTGCACTGTTGTTGTTGTTGTTCATTTTATGATGTCAGAAGTTTGCCATTTATTCAAAAGCAATGTGGGAACTTACATGAAGCATTGGCTCCATTGGCAATCGATGTGGCATAACTGACATAACAAGTCTGCCGAATGGCCACTATGCCACCAATACTGACCATATATTTGTAATTGTGATGTTAAATTGCCAATTATAGTTATTCCTTGTATATTCTGTGTGCAACAGTGTTACTGATAGAGAGTATTCTGTCACTTAGGTGAATGCACAGCTGTTCAATGCTGAAGAACAAAAACAGCTTCGCCTGGTAATTTCAGTCATGCTCTCGTACAATTTGGTATACCAGCAAGCAAGGAATGCTGATGGAATATATCAGTATGCTCTTGAACCGTGAGCATCTCAGATACTCTCTCGTTTTTAGCATAGATCTCTTAAACGTATTGTTTTGCTATGAACTTCTTGTACCTGAATGTTTTCATTATGGCATATTTGCTACTTGCTTTAGGAATATTGAAGAAATTGTAAGGTTTCCTGGTATTGCTGCACCTCAACCCCTTACGTATGGAACAAAGCAGCTCATAGCTCGAGAGGTGAGATTGGTGGTACTATAGCAGTGTCCCTATTGACTTTGCATAGTACCACAGTAGTGTCATATTGAAGTATTGGGGGCTTGCTTGCATGATACGTATTTATTAATAGCTTGAGGTGGAGAGAATGCGAAGAAGTGAGGGCCCTAAGGTCTCCTCTGGAAGAGCTGGGCAACGGAATACTCAAGTAGCTACTACAGTTACCAAGCCACGACCCACCATTAAGGAAGAGCCACTAAAGGTATGCAAATTTGCTATCTTATGTGAAACATGAAGGTTATGTTTCGTGGTGTATTCTAGCCTGCAGTGGACTTCTTTGGGAGGATAATACAGAAGCCAGAAGCAGAGCCATCAGCACGTAAGATTGCATTTTTTCATTCTTATGGTTATGAAGCATCATATCAATCAAGGCATGAAATATATAAATTGTGAAATTGAAATTCAGATATAGACAGTGATACAGATTTTGTATTGCTTTCTACACATGGTGTCACTATGTTGCCAGGCAGTGGAAAGGTACTTGTTTACATGGGGGATGTGCTGTTAAATGCACATTCACCCAAAAATATCAGGCTTCATGCTTATGATGCATGAGGCCACTGTGATCAGTAAGTGGTTTTAATGTTACACACGTTAGAATCTTTAGTATGCGCAAAAATCTGAACACATATTACATATTGTGTTCATCAGCTGTCAGGAAAGATAACACATCTGAGCCGCATCAGCTTTTTATTACTTTCATCTACATATGTACTTATATAGTTAGCAGATCCGGAGCCAACGTGTGATCAGTAGGCAAGGATAATTCCCCTATGGCCAGCAAATATCATATGTGGTAGACCATGATTTATTTTGTGACTTGTTTGCAGTGATTGCTCTAAATATAGCCCAGTCACAACTTGATTCTGTGCCTTCGGTTACAACGAGACGGTAAACTTTTGCAGTCTAGAAAACTATGTTACAAAAATTCCATCAAGAGTAGTTATTGTTTTTACTCTGAAACGCAATATTCAAAGGGCAGTGGAGTATGAACAGGTCTGAACAGGTGTGAAGGTTCATGTTCACCTGACCCCCTTTCACTATGGGGCAGCTGTCTCTAAATTCGACGTCACCGGAAAAATCCAGACGTCATGGGCCTAGGTAAAATGCGGCATACAGAAATACAAAGATGTAGATGTAGCGTTTTCTACATGATAAGTGGCGCTGAGTACTGGCTTGCTTTTCGACTTTTGATTATCAACTGGTTTTCGTTTTGCTTTCTTCACCTTTTACCGACTGGCGTCACGGATGTGGGTCAAAATTACAACACACGGTGGCGCTGGATGCTTATCTTACTCAGATCTTACTGAGCCTACATACACCCATAAACCTCAAGCCTACACGCTGAGATTGACGCTGAGGCTGCTTGCATTATACAACAGTATTATGTAGTCTTTTAATGGCGCTTTCTAATGCTGATGACCGCGTTACGGTCATGCGTGACGATACCACGTGAGCACTAAACTATAGACCCTATGGACCACCGTCATCGATTCACTGTAGCGAGTTGCTGTAAATTTTGGTGCGGTAATATCTTTTATGCATGAAAAGGATGTGTTCAGCGAGGTTCCTCGTGCTACACTTTGGCCGTCCGTCCGTCCGTTCGTGCTACAAGCTACAATCGCTACATCCTTCTCTCTACATTATCTTCTCTCATGTGGCAGCCTTTTCCATTCCCATGACTGAAAGCCTTAAAAACGTTAAGATCGATCTCATTTAATACAATTTAAGAGTACTTCTCACTGGAGGATTGTACGTCCTATACAGACCTGTAGACTGGGATAAGTTTGTAGAAACAGTACGCTTGTCTCAGAGCCGTTGCGCGCGTACATTTCTTGATGCGGGGAAACAAAAATACCAGACTGTCAGGCGGGTGGACAGGTTCTGAGGAAGCCAGGTTTATGAGTCAGTACAGCTACCCGTTGCCGCGGATTAGGTGTCTGCGACACACCCGAAGGTACCCTCTTTCGTATATCTGTAGAAAAGAGAAAATGGTTGTTTTTATCGCCTTGCGACTGCAAAAAAAGAAAGAAAAAGAGTTTCGCGGTGTCGATATTCCAGTGAGCTACATACATCGCCACTTATGCATCTCTGCCTGAGATATGCACGGGCAAAGGGAATAATACTGAACGCTTTGAAACTCTCCGTTTTCGTTTCAGGAAACGTCCCGAATCAAATATCAGCGTACATAGTCTTATTTTCTTGTTATTCACAGTACCTCCGTTATACTGCCATTGGTTCGGGTGGAAAGAAGGGCAATGGAAATGCCTAGGTGTTTAATCTTTGGGAATAATTGCAAGACGGTACCCATAGCGGCAAATCCTTTGTGTTACGTTCAGTCGTCACTCTCGTTTAGGTTTCTTTTCCTTTTTTTTTTTTTTTTTT